>PNEQ01068592.1:0-20678 GCA_003012365.1 Medauroidea extradentata | reverse complement strand
ATGTTATCTGGTTTTCAAGTTTTGTATGAAGTAAAAACACGCAAATTTTGACTTTGAAGTGCCATTACGGGAAAACTATATGAGCTAATTTTTTTCCGTTAGAAGTATGTGTACTCTCAAGTAATGTGTACAAAACTAACACTATTTCATACAAGTATAAAATTATGTTTTTTCCCCACTTGAACAACCTTAAGGGTGCTGCTTACCTCAGAGCTCTGGCGGAACCAAGGATAGAGTTTTATATGTAAAATGATATTCAGCGGTGCTCAGTCACATTTTCTGATACTGCTTCCGGACAAAACCGTTTTTGCTTCAATAAAAAAACTATTGCTAAATTAATTAATTTGAAGGAAACAACTGTGAATAGCCATTTTCGAGTGTCTCCAGTGCTTAAAAATAATGTCTTGCTCACTGATTTCAGGGCATTGACAGTAATGCCTAAAATATCCCTTAGCAATGTGCGCAGCATCAAGATGAATAAAAAAGTCACCGGCGGCGTACATGTAGCTTCAACGCGTACTGAGCCAGATCGAAAATAATTAAACATGTAATATTCTATACTTTCTTCCGCCGTGACTCTCAGATAAGCAGCACCCTTAATAAAATATGTTATACAATATGGCAAAAGATTTTCTTTCGGTTAAGTAGATGATAATTTCTGAATACATTTTAACTGGCATTTTAAAGTATTATGTATTTTAAAATCTATTCCAGTCCACGTGTTTGCTCGAACACCCGTACAGCAGATAATTCATGGTGCCTAATGACACCATTTTAAGAAATATAATTCTTCTTCCTAATGTAACACTGCGCAAATGAAATTGTCCTTTGTTAAGCAATATGAGAGATATTTGAAATCATCTTTCAGGCTTTTCCACTGCGTTTTGTTTGTTTTAACAATACGATTTTTTTTCACCATAGATGGTATTCGGTGTAATTTCAACTGCAGTAAGTGACATTATTGATTTTGAACATATAACCATATAGAAATTAATGAAGTAAATTTAATTTTTCAGTCAGATAGTTATCATGACTATCTGAGGCAGATGTATTGGATAAAGTAAATGCTTGCAGCAGAGTAAATTTAATTTAACCGACTTCATTACGGTCTTAGTCACATTTATTACTAGACTCAATGCTGATCAACCATTCAAAACTATTTACTGAACAAATGTTTCTAACTCTAGAGATGAAAGATGGTTCATGACAAATCCAGAATGTACGCGCGTATTTCGGTACAGAGTATGACTAACTGATGGTACGTAACTTGTCATCAGTGAACTTGAAATTAAGTCTCGTTATTTGAGCGAATCCGGGATAAGTTTGTACTTCATTAAATCGTAAATGAATAGTGCTGGCAAAATACTTACTGTTGTTTTATCCTGACACACAATCTTTGATTTGCCAATGCAGCAGTAATGTGACATTTACATTATTTGTAACCACATTAAAATACACAGTAGTCTTAGACATCCATGTAACACCACGAATTCAGTAAAAAAATTTATAAAAATTGTAACCAGTTTAGAATCCGCTGTTGTTAAATTTATCCTTAGGCCTAATGTTAAAAATACAACCGTGCGTTAAAAAAACTTACATCACACCATATTACAGATAAATTTCATTTTGAGAAGTACGACAAACAATGGAATTAAATAAATTATATATTCCGAAACCAACTTCATAGAGCTGTAGTTTAAGAATTCTCTTGCGAATTAGCCTAACAGCTCTAGCAATATCAAAACGTCTATGCTAAGTTAATTTACAAGTATTAATGCAGATTTTTAAGCGAAATTAACAAATTAAAAAATAAATGTGCAATTTTTTTTAGTCGCTTATGTATTTTATTTAAATTTTTCTCTGTGTAATTTTACGATTTTTTAAAATATAGTTCTTAAAAATTAAGAAGTTCTTTTTTTAGGCCACAAACTGCTACGTGCTATTATTTAACTTGGAACACTCTCTTAGTTATGTCTAAATAAAAACGGCCTAAGATAGAAATTAAATAATTTTTCTTCTTACGTACGAGTGTACTGTCAGAGTTAACATTTTTGTACAAAATCTACTATGAGTACTTACATAAATATTAACCTAAGTTGCACTTCATCATTTTATTTTATAACCCATTCATGTAAACGATCAAACTCGCCACGATATCACACTTTCGATTAGTGATGATAAGCTACAGTCACACATCTTAACCACCCCAAACGCCTCCTACCCCTTTGTCTTAGCCTACAAACTGGCATACACTCTCTTAATGAGGGGTAACGACGTTTCGAAGTGATGGGTGCGAAGACACAATTACGTCACCAGGCCGCCTCCTGATGCCTACCACCCCTCATCCTCCCAACCTTATCCCTATGTTACCCCCACCCCTTTACAGACGCACCTATAAACGTCTGCTGCATACAAACGAGAAGCGCTCTGCTAAATGTCGGTTCCACACTAGGAAGCTTCATCACCGACATTACTTTACCTAGAATGTTTACAGTCAGATAGCGTTAAGTGAATGATTTATTAGGTATTTTATCCAAGAACGTCATCCTAAAAATACTTAGAAAGTTACATGTTTTTAAAAATAATATTTCTTGTTATACGTTAGCTGCTCAGAGTTTTGATTTTTTAAAAGCGGCTTTCCTGAAATAATGATACGTCGACGCAAATACATTTCTTGCAATAAACAGTCCGCACGAAAACTCTCGTGAATAAGTTTAATTTAATTATTTATGATAGTGTACAAATATGCATATTCATTTTCTAACAATACATAAAAGTTTTCGTTAAATGGAATGTCGGATTTCTTCAGAGAACCCATTTAATTTTAGTGGTAACAAAATACATTTCGTTGGCAATGTCCAGCGGTAGCACTGAAAGGGTCTACAACAGAAATGAACCGAACGTTCTGAATGTATTTCTTTACTGATTTGGAAAATATCCGAATATAAGTTTTTGCTGTCAAACGTTCACACTACAATTTACGAAGAAGTACAATTAAAAAGTACAGTATCCGAAATCCTCGGATGTAAAATATATATTAATGCTTACTTTAAGAAGGTAAAATTTTCTTCGTTGATTTTATTCGTGGATGCATTTTTCAGTTACGTACCGTTTTAAACTAGTAAACATGTCGTATAAAACGTTGGTTAGTATACATTTTAGAGGTATACGGGACGAACAAATAAATATAATCAATTGACTTACTGAAATTAAAAAAAAAAACTCACTGATATTTCGTGACGTTGGCTACGGCAAAGAATCTGCAAAGCACACAATCATTCAATTGGTAATTTATCTTCCAAAATTTGTAGCGCATTATGTTTTATTTATAGGTTTGGTTATGCAAAAATTGTGTTTCTTTTATAATACCTAAATTTAATATTCCTATGAATATACTATCTTAGTGTGAATTATATGATTTCAGCATGCAGATGGTTTTATGTTTAATATACCTGTGGAGTAGAAATTTCATTCTGTAAATTATATTAACAAAACATAAAATGTAACTTTTTATTACAGAAAAGTGTCAAACTTTTTGCCTGCGAATAAAACATTATCCGATAGGAACAAAAATTTAAAAGGATTAAAAACTTACGAGCAAGCGTGATCATTTCGACAAAATTTTAGGAACCATTCGGACATTAAATGAGGAACAACTTTTGTCCGAGAACTCATTTCTGAAAACCACGTGCATCTTTGTGCGGCACGGTATTACTCCTGAATGTAAGGCAGTCCGCATTGCACAAAAGTTTCGCCATTTGCCGTACTCCCAGTAACTGTTAAAATAGTAAGATTTAATGTAACTGCAGCGGTGATAATACGTGTACGCAAATTTTCTGGTTGAAGTGTTGTGTTTTCTGTCTGATACCCTATAACGTGCCATAAATTGTAGCTCCCCAATTGACAGCAGACGTTTCAACGCCAGCGCATTGCTTATCAGACCGTGTGTAAAATTCGAGGAAGTTTTGATCCTCATTGAATACTGACAGTGTTCAATAACTATAACTGTTGTTACTATTCACAGGCACCATGTATACACAACAATTAATGTTTCTCCACGTTTAGAGACCGAAATACGTCAGATATATTTGTCATGATGGCAATTGCATTGGGTCGATATTGGAGAAGACAAAACACCGGCTGGGCACATTATGCTCACAGGCGATGATTCAACTCGAAAGCGAGAAAAAGTGGGCGTGAAAGACCACACACATACAGACTCATAATGCAATAATTGCAGTCAAATTACATGCAAATTAAATATGTAAACATGCTGTTTTATTCTACGTGTCCATAGTTAAACTTTGTGCGGGGTATCTCATTTTTTTTCCAAATTGAGTGCTGAAGCCCAACATTTAAAATTTTACTTTCTTCTTCTGTATTTTTCTCTGTGATCAGACACAGTTAGACAAAAGTCAAGCGTAATTTATATATATATTTATTTAGTTTCTCTAAAAATAACGTTATTTTGCAGCATAGTTATTTACGGAGATAAGGATAAATGAAACAATTATAATTATACAAAAAAATTTGCTAGGGGCGGCACTTAAAAATAATCAGTATCCACATATTTAATCAAACTTTTTTAGTTAAAAATTTTTACCTGAAATTTTGTGCATATTACTTTATTAACCATCGTCAAATAGTATCAGCTGCAATAATTGGTTTTTATTACAATTATCTGTGAAGAATTGAATGGAAATGTGTATTTTCATTTCTAACTGGTCAATACAGAAAAAGTAAAACAAAGAGAATTCGACGAGCGCCAATTTTAGAAAACGTGCGTGCCTTGCCGATGTGTAAAACGTAACAGAAAATGTTCAGGGAAAATTTCAGGCAACACTTCTACAAAACTAAAACAAACAGTTCCCGCTTGGATAGAAAGTAGCCACGGAGATAAACTAAGAAATTCAATTCACAAAAAAAAAAAAAAAAAAAAAAAAAAAAAAAAAAAAAAAAAAAAAAAAAAAAAAAAAAAAAAAAAAAAAAAAAAAAAAAAAAAAAAAAAAAAAAAAAAAGGAATCTAGTAACTCTACTTATTTGAATTAAAATAATTAGTCATTTTTATTTCGAGAGAAAAAAGTAATACGCGAGTAATATTCATAATTTTTACCATTTAGTACGAAGTATTGTTATTAAATATACATACTCCACAAAATGGGAGAATATATATTAGTTCTAGTAGTTTTAACAGTTTAAAAAAATTTTTACAATTTACATTTAATTTATATGAATAATAAAGAAATTTTTTAAATTGAGAAATAATTGGTAATACATTGGTTGCAAGTTATAAAAAAAATTATTGTATTAGAAAATACGTATTTACTAAAATAATCCATATTTTTTTCCGGGATTCGTTACGAAACAATACAATGAATCGTAGACTAATGTCAACATATGTTATAGACATATTTCTAGAATAATGTCCTACAAAATTCATATTTCTTAAGGTTTGAAGGTACTTGTTGGTTAATATTGTCAGCGTACCAATTATACTTTTATAATGAAATAATATTTTATTTAAATCAGATTTTTTTCATAAAAGAGTTCGCTATTTTATAAACCATTACGAAAAAAAATGTTGGCATAACTTAGGCAGTTGGAATAAGTAATATTTTAAAATTTATTCGTTCCGGCGTTCGTAATGCTATCACGGAGTCCCACTCAGAAGTGCGTTTTGCTTCGCACATCGTCTGTAGAGGGGCGTATTCCATGCGTCTAGCACAAAACTCGACTGGACATTCGCGGGGTTATATGCCCTCCCAGACAATCATTTGGCGATATTCTCCAGTAGACCCTTTCCAATGAATATTTCAGATGACCCATCTCCTAAACCCCCAACCCGTCTCACCACGGGTTGCCACCCCCTAGTTTCATTCCTCTACACTTTCCCCACCCCTCTTCATCACCCTCACACTACCATCCCAACCCAGCAGGCCAACGTCACGGTTTTAAGGTCTGATGTAAAATTCATAGCTTGATGCAATCTGAAAAGGCCATCTCTGTTTCCATTCTCCCGTCGTCGAGGAGGAATCGGCGCGACAGAATGGACCAATCAGCGCTGTTTTATTCGAAACGGGCGCCTCCCGTCGCCAGAATCGTCAACGACCTGCTTTTAAGGTAATGCTACGGGTCAATTCGGGACATTTCTTACACGATCATCTCGCTTGGGCGGAGGGATACGATGTAAGATGCGTGGTATCTTATTCCAGCGAGCGTACGTACGATTAATCCGACATGTTTTCAGATAAATATAAAAAGAAAAAATTTAGTATATTCCTTTAAAATATCTATCTACACTGTACAAATATCATTCGAGGTTTTCTAACATAAACTATCTCAAGAACCTTCGGACGGATGTCCTTATATATCATCTTAATACATAAAATTAAGTGTCCTGATTGACACACACACTCTCTCTCTCATTAACTCACAGTCTAAACCGCTGGACCTAGAAACATGACATTTTCAGAGAAACTTCCCCTTGCTCAGTTGGCAATCACTAAGACAGGATTCTTCGAAATGCGATCATTAAGGGGGTGAAAAGGGGTGAAATATGTTTTCAAAGAATCCCAGATTTCTCATTAACCGGGAAAGCTATCATAAATTTTTAAACTTCAAAATATTACGCAAAAAAATGCGTATTTGTGAATTTTTTTAATTTTGCGATATTCGAAAATTAAGAGGGTGAGAAGCCGTGAAATGTGTTTTTCATTAATCCGTGATTTCTCCTAAACCATTTCAGATAGGGAGGTGATTTTTTTCTTTAAAATGAATCTTAAGTAAATATCGAAAAAGTGTTTTCAGAATTTTTTGAAATTCGTCCTTGAAAGCACTTAAAAAATATAACTTCTTTTTAATTAATCCCACTTATCTCCTAAACCAGGGGAAATATTGAAATGGTTATTGCTTTAAAAAAATCTTACGTAAATATCAAAATAATAATTTCAGGAGATGTCGAAATTCGTCCATGAAAGATGTTAAAAAAATATAATGTGTTTTCAAATAATCATCTGTACCGCTAATACCCGTTGAGATATTGAAATGATTTTTGATGAAAATTAAGCTTATGCAAATATCTACAAACCGATTTCAGGATTTTATGAAATTCGAAAGTTAAGGATGTCAAAAGCTGTATAATATTACAGTCTCACGAAAAAAGGGAATGATAATGGAGAAATGATTCAACAATTATTTCTTTTTGCCAATCTACTCATAAATAAAACCTCTTTGGACTGTAGCCTGTACATATACGAAGTAATTATCACGGTCTGCCTCTAAGCATTCACTCAGGTACTGTATAAAGTTTGAGGTGTGGGAGGGGTGGGGTTACAGGTTCGTATCCCGTGCAAGACTTTGTTATGGGAATTACTATGACATCATACTAGCATATTACGCGCGCTCTTTACATTGAGCTAAGACAATTTACAATTCACTGTTATTGAGTACACTAGCTGTTAAATGCCTTCACCACATATTTTTTTTCTTTTTTTTTTTTTTTTTTTTTTTTTTTTTTTTTTTTCAGATTTACTGTTTATATTACATAATTTCACGTGGGCAAAGCCGCAGCCGGGCAGCTATTTTATAGAGAAATAAAGATTGATTAAAAACAAAGATTTTTTGCAATTAAAGTACGCTCAGCGAATTGGACTGTATAAAGCTGTTTGAGTTTGTTTTAAAGATACACAGAGAATATAGTAACCCCATTAATTAATACGTAGTTAAAAGTCGGTTATTCTTTTCTATAGTACACGCAGACGAAGCCGCAAAGGGAAAGCTAGTGTATATATATATATATATATATATATATATATATATATATATATATATATATATATATAACGCGTCTTAGAATGGCTTAAACTGTAGATAGGGCCTTGTAGAGTGGTCATTACGGCTAAACGACTAAGGTTACATGTTTTGACTGCAACATTTTTAACTGTAACTTCGTTCATGAGGCGTTTGGGAAGAAGCTATAAAACACGTGCTCTATGTCAAAATCAATATAATGAGGGATATGATTAAGATAGAAGCTTACTTAATAACTTTAGCTATTTATATTTTTATAATTCCAGTCTGTAGTTCCCAGGAGTATTAACAATGGTTTGTAAAACTTTTTTTTTATTTCTTTGATATATATATATATATATATATATATATATATATATATATATATATATATATATATATATAACCGTTATTTTGTAATTTCAGCAAGAATATCAGTTAATTTATTATACCCCATGTCACAACTAGCGTTTACATACTTATTCATATTCAATTATTTTCTTATTGCAGTTTCCGGAGAAAAATATTTTGAGTGAGCGTCAGTCAAATAAATGTATATCTTTTAAATTTAAATCCATATCATACAACTTAAAATTAGTTGATAACTAAAATATTTACAATTTTATAATTCTTAATCTAAAATACACGACATTCAAACATTTATTTCAAACCACTGATATAAATTTGGCCGTGATTATTGCTAAATTTATTGCGAGTGAAGTTGTTCAGGCCTGAAATACGTGCAACCGTGTCTTATTTACAAAATACTTACTTGGCATGAAGTCTGACATAACGTATGTTTTTTCAGTTAGTACAAAAATTAACGTGACACAGTTTTTAATTTTACATTATTATGCGCATTATTAACTTGGCCAATAAGTAATATATCAAGTAGATCTCAACACCCGAAACGTTGAATTTTTTCGTTGATTTTAACTTTATTTGGGTTGTCTCTTGTTTTTTTATTTGTTGTACACTGTCCACTATTTATGAATTTTTTTCCATATTTTCTCATATTGGGAATTTGGTTTGTGTCTGTCATTTGGGTTTGGGTGTTATCAAACTCTTGACTGAATTCATTCTTGACAATTATTGCTGAAATATATAATAAAAAAAATTGACGAAGTTCCTCTGGGATTGTGTAAATTTACGTTTTCTGTGTTTTTGTGAATTGTTTGTATTTTTTCACTTTGTCTTTCAATACAAGTTTGGTCAACGAAATATGAGCAATGTTGTATGTCTACAAACAAATAAGTTCTAAAAGTAATATTTGATGCAGTTTCTAAAAGCAATATTTTATTAGTTGCTGATATTTCCTACATTAGTTGCGAAAAATAATATTTTACAGGTTTTGAAATTATATACTTTTACTGATTACATATGTGCATACCAATGTGTGTGCAGGCGTGTGAAATATTTGTATTGTGAAATATTTTTATTGTGAATTAGTATCTGTTTGTGAGGGAGTGCGCCGAAATGCAGTCCGACATGTATTTACAATTTTGGTAAATACCTCTTTGTATGCAACACACATCACTGGCAAATTGAAAAAACATATGTTTTTTCCCCAGTTTTTGTGAGAATGTTTTATAGAAACAACGCTGGTGAAATTTTTGAACCTATTAAAACAATGCAATTGCAACATCAAACGGAGAAGGTATCTGAAAATATTACTAGATTTCGTAATGAAAATTGTTATCGAATAATAATAAATAAAGAGTCATCATGTGCACATATGCAGTTAAGCTTCATAGCCAGTGATTGAATGTTTAACTCTCACATGTATTGAGGTTCTATTTGGCAGTCAAAGACGTGTGATGTTGCCGTTATCTTATTTTTGATTGGCACATTCAGATGAGATACGTCATTTCACAAAAACACGTTGCCAATAACCAATATTCAGATATTTAGGTGTCCACGTTAGTTACTGAAACAAACTAAGGAAAAATTATTTTTGCGAAAACTTCTTGGCCGTAGTTATTGGCAGCGTGTGATTGTTTGGGGGGTGTAATGAATTTAATATTACGACACCACTTATCAGTGATTTGTAGGTATAACACCAAGATGCTGAGAGGTAAAACCATTCACTCACATACTATGAAGCACAGCTACAGATGTTCCATAAGCTATTGAAACAAAATGAGGCAAACTCCTCGAACCAAAATCTGTGTGTTTACAACGGTTTCAGGGGGTAAGTACGAACCCGTGCTGCTGGACAACGCCTACAAAGTGCACATGAAGCTGACTATCCGGTCCGTGGGGCCGTCAGACTTCGGCTCCTATAAATGTGTCTCCAAGAACTCATTGGGAGACACAGACGGCAGCATCAAGCTATACCGTAAGTCCTTTAATTTTTTTTTGTACTCAAGCGTAATCAACGGAGTGTCTGTATAGTGAATTTGGATGAAAATTACTAGACGCACTTGAACTTCTCAAATGCGTTTACGAAAAGTAACCTTATAGAGATAATCATCGTTCTAGGTCACGTTATAAGTGTTGCTTTCCATTGAAAGGTTAGCCAGGCTGTTACCAAAAGCCTGCAAAAATGCATAGCTTTAAGATGGCTGTAATTAAATATAAAATTTTCTGATTTTATGTAGACAGTGAAATATTTTACTGTCTACAATGACAGTAATAAAGTTTTTTTTTTGTTAGCAAAGCACAAACTACATACTAGAAAAATTTGCTTTTACTAAATATAAACCATTTGGTAAAATATTCCCAAAAATTTTGCAAGTTTACAAAAGCATTGTGAATTTTTCAGGAAATCCGTGGAAATATACAAATGTGTCTGTAGATTAACAAACATTTTTATATATTCACAACTGAATTCTTGTACCTTTCCCGTGATACAAATATTTTATATGGCTAACAGTTTCTAAGAATTGTTTTGTGAAGGTACAAAATATTTTGTATAATGTTGTACGCATTCGAAGGTTACTTCGTTTCACGTAGAAAAGTATGCTCATATAAATGTAATCTTCTAGTTCCCTCAGGCATTTGAAAAAATTAAACATTCTTAGTAACTTACGATAGTCTTAATGCAGTGCCTAAGCTGATAAATATTTTATCAGTCGTTTACAAGCTTTTTCTGGTAAATGAACGAACTATTTTACCGTTTCAGACAAGTCGGGAACAGAAATTAAATTCAAATATATAGTATTCCGAAGTAATTAAATACTGCTAGTACGAATTTAGTACTGCAGCAGTAAAATAACGTAAGTTCCGAAAACTAATTTCATAAATGTGGCTATTTTCGGCCTTCTTATCTGTTTTACCCTATCTGATACGCAATATTTGTGTCGTAATTCAAAGAGGGCCGATTAAATATCGCCACCTGATATTTGCATCAACGAAGCTCAACGCAATTTAAATGCTCCTTCTATGGCATTACGTGAGTATATAATTCCATTGCAGTGCAACCAGATGCAACGCAGATGCAAACTTTGCGTTGCATCCATAAAAGCGGTATTTAATCGGCCCCAAGTTTCATTTTGATGTGGTTGTATTAGTATCTATTGCTTAGAATTTTTGTCTCGAAAAAATTTTGGTGGATTTTTTTTCCACCTATTTAACTTCGTTAGTTTTGGAAGTGGTAACTTTCATTTGAATCTTTTTTTAAACACCCTAAGCAAAGTTTTTGCTTAGTTGACTGGCTCGATAACACCAAAAACTAACTTTCATAACTAGCATTGATTCGAATTACAAAAAAAATCCTTCCTTGACTTGCTGTTGTTTTTCTGAATATGTCGGCGTCTATTTTCTAATGAAATCGGTTTTGTTTACTATGGTGATCAGAACGCCAACCTCATAATAACAATCCGTATTCAAATGCCTGCAGAGTTAAATTCTTTCTACAATTGTAAATGAAAATTAATATGGTTTGTGGAATAGATCTTCTACCTTCACTAGAAAACTGAAGTCAAGGAAGTTATTTGAAGAAGACTCATTTGAGGATCGACGCTTTATAACGTCTCGCTGTTAAGTGAAGGGTACCTGAAATTACTCGTACGTATTAAATCGTCGCAATGAGTTTTCTGTTTAAAATAAAAATTTGTATTTTTGTAATGTAGAAAAGTATGAAGTGCAGTACGTGACAGGCGTAATTTACAGTAAAATAACTTACAAATTTTCGAGATAAACTTGTTATGACAATTTTTGTTTTATTTTTATTACTAAAATTCACGGAGAGAATAAAAGCGATTTTTGTACGAAATTATTGAGACTAAATTGTATCCTAAAATTATGTTATACTTTAAATACGACGGACGCCGTCAAACATTCTATGCATTTTAACGAAAATTACGTTTTCTTGGGTGTCATGTTAAGGCAATATGAAATGCAGAAGTTTAGTCACAACAATATATGAACATAAAAATTGAGCTACTGTGATATAACTCAAGAATAAAATACTCAGTCATATAGAAATTTCTTTCGTAATTAAAAGGGAAACTTAAGTTGACAAGAATATCATACACCTTGTTATTGGTTTTATATTTATTCAACTCTTAGATATCTGTGAGAATATACTGCATTTTTTAAAACGTAGGCCTATAATTATTACTTGAAATGTTTCTAACTGAAAGTGCAATATTAATTTTGAAAAAAATTCAAAATAATTATACAATTATTTAAAAAATACTTATTTAGTAATTAATACATAACGTTACGCATATTAGTCATAAACCGACCTATTATTTCACAGTTCTTTTGTAAACAAATACTAACTTATATGAAATTAGTTAAAACAGCCTGAGCTAAAAATTAAATCTTATGTTTAGATCCCTAAAAATTTCTTTCCGTTTATGTTTTGGTGTTAAAAATCAAAACTTTGTTTATTTAAATATCTTGCGTATTTGACATCGAAACTAATGCACATTTATTTAATTTTAATTGCATCCGATTTTATAATTGCTGGGCAACGGCGTGTACCATTACTTTGAACAACATTCAATAATTTTCGAGGTTAAAGACACCTAACCACAACTTCGTTTACATTCGATAAATCAATACAACGAAACATTATGAACGAAATATTTATTCGTAGGTTTGTTACGCTTATCCAAGTCTACGAGCAGTTAAATTATATAATTTGTAGAAAACACGAACATTGTCCATGACCTGATTGACTTTTAAGTCCATATGTAAATTTGCAGTAAACTATCGTTCACAAATTCATATAGTCGGTTAGAATGAAACATATTGTATAGTTGTTTGTGCTATATGGTGCAAATATTTAGTGCCATAGAACTACGCTTTCAGAAAGAATGTGACACACTTAAGACATTTCTTAAAAAATAACAATTATATTTATATATACTTGGTGTACTTTACAGACTCTGCAAAAATATGATTAAACATTTTTACATGTGTCGCTAGTTGACTGCGTATTTATAAATTCAGCAACGCACAAAGAATAATCTCAAAATTAAATAAATAATTAAAATAAAATAATATAATATTTGCAGGTGTAAACGAATTCTCATTATAATCAATAAAAAACAATAATACCACACAAATAAATTTTTACAGGTGGTACAATATTTCAGATACTAAATAAAATGTTATAAAATCGTTGCACATAGGTGTTAAGTTTTATATATATATATATATATATATATATATATATATATATATATATATATATATATATATATATATATATATATATATATATACATTGTATATTTACTTTTTGTATTCAGTTACTTTACATTGTTTTCGCGATGCACTTTTAACACAGCTCAGCTAAACGTTAGACATTTTGCATTTACATAGTCTAAAAAAAGACTGACTTTGAAAGTAGTATAATTCCAATTTTTAAATCTGAAAACGAAATACGCAAGCCAATTTACAGTATTATTTGAAGAAATTCGTAAATAATTTGTGTTCAATAGTTATTAGTTTTCACCATGAAATATAGCTATACTGAGATATGCTGCTGTGTTGATTTAAAATTACGAAACAGTTTTCGTTTTTTTTTTGTTTAGTTGCAAATAATAAAAAATTGCTTCTCTTTATGTTTAGCATTTTAAGGACAATGGTTTAGTTTGAATGTAAATGGATACATAGTTTAGGTAGACTAAATTTTTTAAAGAATTGCAATCACGTTTTATGTTAGTCATTATAAATCTAAGAAACTATATGTACCCAAAAGTACTAAACAAACTTTGTCCGTTTAGAATGTGGGTAACTATATTGAAGAAGCACTGAATATTTAAACTATGGTATGGCTGAAGTGTAAAACAATACATTGATTTATATAGTCCATTTTTTTAGGAATTGGATTTAGGTTTTAAGTGATTCATTATCAACCTAAGAAATAATGTATGTGTAACAATACTAAACAAGCTTTGGTCATTTAAACTTTTGGGTTGATTACAAAATCAATCGGCCAGTCTGCGTTTGCACTTAACATCACCTCGATGCCACTGAAGTGGATAGAAGGGGTAACGAAACATTGCCTCAGCAAGAAAAGCCGATATTGTTGTAATAACCAAATACCTCAGTGCCTGAGATGTTTCCCTTGTTGATCCGTGTGTGGACAATTGGAATTTTTGAAGAAAACTCTGTTATCAAATTTTTATTAGAAAATATCAACCCAAATTGTCTTACGCAATATCAATAGTGCTTAATTAGTAAAATTTGTGTGTTTAAACGTCAATGTGTAATGTTCTGCGTTATGGTTCTTTCTTACAAAACATCTAAATTGTTTAAATACACTATTTCTAACAAAAGAGCTGTTTTAAATTGAGCCATAACGAAATATTGTATTTTGTTATTGCAGTTGTTAGTACATACGCGTATTTGAAGTACGCCGTTTAACAAAATATAAAAGGCTAGAACATATTTTCTTTATGTATATCAATGCTAAATGATAATTTCATCATTTGCACATGCTTGAAGCCTTTGTTTCATAATTGGCAGAATTTTTATTTATATCGGACAGCTGGTCGGTAAGGAAGCAGTGCAGGTATGTAAGTGTTTCGGCCAGGGACTTTATTAATTATTAAATGCAGCATTTACTCTTAAATTATATTTGAATGTCCTGACAATCTGAAATCAGGATGTGTATTTATTATTCCAGATTATATCGGGACCACTTTGAGAAAAGTCATGTAACGAAAGTTTAAAATTTGGCTGTATTCTGTATGTTTACATATTAATATGATAAAGAAATTAGTCATAATTTAGGTAAAACTTTTAATCCGTTCTTAAGAGATGCGAGAAAATGCACGACAGTAAGATTTTGTTATAGCAGTACTTGAAGCGATGCTAAGTGAAGAGATTTTATAAATATTGGTTCTTAACGCTTGTGAAAAGTGACAAAAGGTGAGTATGGGGCAGTGCTGTAATGGAGGGTGGGTAAATCGGGAAATGCCCTCCGAAAACGTGATGACCATCAGTATATTCCTGTGTGATTCCCACACCCTAAAGTACAGGTAGGCCCCGCCGAGAATCGAACCCATAACGCCTTGGTAGGGGCGAGTTTGCTATCCACTGCACTAACCACGGCTACCACAGCAGTAGACAAAATAAGATACTTTTAATCTTAAACTACACAAATTGCAATACATTGGGTTAGAATTTGTTCACAAAATATAGTATTGCAAATCATATTCTTTACGTAATTCACACTTTCAAATTATATCAGTCAAATTTTAGTATAGCCTACTAAGAAAACAACGTTGATTAAATTAAACCACGTGTTTCTTGGTTTACAAATCCGTTTGAAAATAAACTGCAAATTATTTATTTAAGAACTTTAATTTGGAGCTTCAACGAAATTCCCAAATCTCACTTATATTTTTGTAAAAGACAAAATCTATGTTCAATTCTGCATTGTTTTCCGTGTTGCTACAGACTGGATCATAAGGAATTGAAGCAAATTAATTTTATTGAAGTTAGTTAAGTTGTTAATGGCAGATAAATCCAAACGATCATGTTGCATTTATACAATTAATATTTGCAATATCACATTAATTTAGACGCAAATTTTAATCATAATTCTTATTGAAAATTAATATCTTCAAACATACCCATATTTAATTATACATTTATAATGAAAACTATTAAATTGTGAAACAAATATTCATAAGAAAAATTAGATTACTATACGTTTTTTTATACTCCACGAAGTTTCGCATGAACTGCTATGTTAATTTAAGATTTTCTAAGTTCTTAGTAAAAACGGTTTTATAAGTCGGAATGCATAGCTATTTTTTTTCTTTCAAAAAACTTATTTACTCTAACGATATGATGGGATAAAAAGTTTCGTGATAATTATAACAACACACGAAATTCGTGTGGTAATTTTTGTTAAAGTTGTCTCTCTGAAGTATAATAGTGTGCTGTTAATGCTATCACAGCCTCATCGCAGCGTAGGCCTAAGTTAATCATAACTATTTAATGATAGGTTAATCGGGATTGACACAATATGTCTAACTTTTATGGTCTAGATTGATTACGATTATTTTTATTCGCCTGTAAATTATTTATATCTTAGGCTAGTGCGATAAAACAAGTCTATTATTTACTTTTGGTTTGTATGCACTTTTATATGTGCCTGAAATATTTCACGGGCATTATCTGATAATTTACATGGGATATTTCGGTTTTTAAATCATCTCTAAATATAAATAATTTTGCCTAACATGTTGTTAATGCGGCTGTTATAAGGTTTATACAAATATCTTTTACTTTAATATTTGTTTATGGTTTCCATTTTGAAGTCTATAATATTTCTTTACAAAAAGAAAACGCGATATTGAAAACGATAAATTCGTATACTTAACAATCATTATTAGTTCTCGAACAGCAATTTTATATACTACAACCAGTACGCGAATGACAAAATTCCAAACATAGACTACTGTTCAGAGGATGAATAAATTATTTTGAAATAAAAAATCAACAAAAACGATTATAAGGCTGAAATTAGGAGCAGCATGTACAATAACCAATAATTACTACAAAAATTTGCTTGTTGATCTCTCACAGACAGTTATATCTCAACATATGCCATGTAATATTTTGAACAAATACAATGGAATTCAGTTATGTTTACTTTCAAAACGTACTGATTGTTTACTACGCTGAATAACTTCAAAGGTTTAGACGATAATGATAAAAATTTTATCAAAGAAAATTCCGATATGTTTCAAATAGTTATTATACTTAGACTAAATTCATTTCCTTTTATTAAAAACAATTACAATAAACTTAAACATGGCTGGGTTGTGTTTATCTGAAATCACAGTCAAAATTTAAAATAATTTTTATGTGTATGTAAGTGGGATGCTTATGAAATTGCTCTTTATTTTTGTAATGAAACTAAGGTTTAACATTTTATATAAATATCAAGATACATGTTTTCATTAAAACATACTGAAATTGTCACACATAGTTACAAAAACTTATTTTTCATACCCTCGTTTCACAGAAGAAAATCAATCAAATGTAAAGTAACTGGTTGTAAAACCACCTGAGCGAATCCAAAATATACAAAATTATCGTTTACCAAATTGTACGTCATTTTCGTCGATACTATTGACTTCGATTCTTGATTGACTTTAAACAAAAACTCCAAAGAACTCTTAAATTTCAACCCAAACTTTCGTTCCATTTCTCAATTTCTTTGGTATCCTACATAGACCAAAAACTATATAAAGTGTTTTAAAATTTTATAAAATATTGTTAGACAACTTATTTGAACCGTGCTGTTCATCTTCTCTACCTACAACCAGTTATAAAACGTTACTGCGATAGTACAAATCGCATAAGAAGTTGTTAACGATGGCTTATTAGTAAATAAAGTGTCATTTGTATGAGGAATTGAATAGCTATTCCTGTGGTTAATATGACACAAGCACTAAAGAAACTATCTTGCATAGTTAACTTACCGACGTTTTTGTAAATCGAAGTTATTTGCCGTTGGCGTCGGGTCCAGCAACGTTGCACTATTTTGAGAGAACTTGATGTTTTTCTTTGAGCAGCCCACTCCGCTGAAGAGAGATATTTCAGCAAAGAAAGCGATCGTTCTATAGGAAAACTTTCCCTCTACGCCTATCGGATACTACTTCTCTCCCGTCTTTGAATGTCCTCCTCATGGCCAATGTTTTAGCAACTATGTTCCTGCCCCGTCCCGCCACATTTATCAAGGCAGACAACACAGCTCCTTTTGAACTTAACTTCTGTGACGATTCGTCTTTCTATTCCTCTCCTTCTATTCAATTCTCTGACACCCATACACTGCACGGAGATATATGTTTTCCTTCTCTTTTAACGTTCCGGCTACATCTCATCTCTAGTTTGTTTCTCCCTCGATTTTCAACCTTCCCTCAGGAAGTACTTCTCGCTAGAGGTGGTACTTCAACAGTGTCAACAAGCAACTTGAAAACACGGTGCACCTTCCTTCCTACTTCATTTATATTGTTACAGGCTTCATTTGAACTTCTCAAGTAATTATAAACTAAGAAGGACCCTCCCTCGTATGTAGGATTGTTTCAGACTACTTGTTGGTAATGAGACTGGAGCCATGTCTATCTTATCCCACGTACACTATGCTATGTTCTACAATTAAATCCAAGTTCCCTGTATAGTGTCTAATTAACACAGGCGAAAAACAAGCTGCAGTATTTGCTGACAAACAAAACCCTTTTCGAATTAAACTTTACGACACAGATTACAAGAAAGAAACGGCTTAGGGAAGTCTTAAAAATGTTACATGTGCACGGTAAAATATAGCAAATCATACTACGCTTCCATGTATACATAAAAAAATTATATATATGTATATATATATAGTCCTATTACTGTTTACTTGAAATTTATATATAGATAAATTAACTCACTAATTCATGGTTTATAAATTTGCCACTTCATTGTATAAGAGTGTTGAGATAGTAGTGATAGGAAATGGATTCCCTAAGAATGTCAGAATTAATACCGAATATTTGCGATTCGGGTTAGGCTAGAGCAGCACTGGAATGAAAGGACAAGGTAAACGGAAGATCGTGATATAACTCTTTGATCAACGTACAAACACGGGTTAAACCTACTGCTCCTGATCGCATTTGTCGGGGCAATAGCCGAAGCCAGTGCGCTTTACCACAACTCCATAAAGGTTTTGAAGGCAAATCAATAATGAACGGAATATGAATATATTCGAATTGATTTACTGTAATTACTTTTTCCGTAAAGGAAGTAGTACATGATTCTAGTGTAAAATAAGACAGTAAATTTAATTATAAATAAAAATTATTCGCAGTCGGGTAAAATAGGTTAAAGATGTGGAATTGATGACATACAAACATAATTATTTCATGTGTTTAATATAGTTCAATTTTATTCTCATACTACCGGCATCTAAAAAATATACATATGTTATAGTGCTAGCAAATTATTACTTCACCATTGACTTACAGTTTTCGCACAATAATGTTATGGTATTACCGTATTGCATTTGGTTGTTAACACAAATTTCAAATATTTGTTGTACGATAGTGTTCTATGAAACCTATAATCAATATTTTTTACAAGCGTTGTATTCGTCTTTGAATGTATTTAAGCTTACATATTATATCATAGAGTGTGTATTAACGACGTAACGAACATTGGCGTTATAGCTTTAGACACACGATAGGTACTATACTTTCGGCTATGTTGGTTCCGTAAAAGAAGACTGGCTTATAGCACGTGGTCTGTATAGAATCTAATCGCTTGTTAATATGAAATTTTCATTAACTATTGGCTAGTACTATAATGAAATTGTATAGGTTTTTTCTGGCCTAGGGCGTTAAATTTTGAGTACGGTACAATACATTCACATTGATTATTATTCAATAAAGGTGGATTGTAAGAAATTAAAATTGGTAGGAAAATACAAATTGTATTGAATGAAGAAAGGAACGAGAACTACATTAATTTTTATAAATGTATAGTCTACTTTCTATAACAGTATGAACATCAACTTCATGTTACACTGATGCTGGAGATATAACTGATTTAATAGTAGTTAGACCACCATTAAAACTAGAACTTGCACAATTTATGAATAATATTAGTAGTACTGTATATCTTTTTGATCGTTTCAACAATAACAATGTTAAAATAATAGTAATGTTTCGCCACAGAGACGGGATGAACCTCAAAGGGAACACCCAAAGCACGACTAGGCTAAGACGATTGTGCGGTTGTTCGCTATGTCCTTCTACAAGATTGTGATGAAGGACAACACAACACTCAACCTTGAACTTGGTGGAGGTCGCTGAAAAGTGTCCTCTAACGTCGAGAATCGAACCAGGGATTTTAAGCCAACCAGCTACGAGTGCTAACCACTTAGCTAAGCGGTCGGAAAATACTGAGACATATATCAGAAAAGGTTTTCAATTGTGTAGTAGGATACTTGATTGCAGTTATTGTTTTAGAAACTGTTTCCTTTCTACATATACTATTTGATGAAGAAATTATTTATGTTACGGGGGGCTGCGGTGGTCTAATAATCAGAACATTTGTCTCCCACCAAGGCGATGATGGTTCAAATCCCGGCGGGGTCGGTCCGCGTACTTTCAAATGTGGGAATCGGGCCGGACGATGCCTCTGGTTGGCGGGTATTTACCGTTTCCCCTGCCCCTTCATGAATCATTTTCATCTAATGTCCCCCCTCACCGGCGCACAGTGGTCTAGATTATCTAATCATGGTGCAAAAAATCCTCCTACTCTTAGTATTGGTAACATCGACCTGAAATTCGGCACAGCATTGCTTCTTGTGCCACAGAATAAGAAAACACACAAATGTAGTTAATAAGTGTGATTTTGGGGAGGGGGAGTGTGTATAAAATATTGATAGTCTACACGCTCTTAAGTAACAGAGAATATGTGACCCTAAA
>PNEQ01068591.1:0-20685 GCA_003012365.1 Medauroidea extradentata | reverse complement strand
TTTGTTTGCACAAAATTTTTTATTTGATCGTTTGTTTTTCTTTGACCTATTAATATTAACTCGTGTTGACATGTGTCCATAAAATTTTTCAGTTTATACGTAATACACCCCTATTTGAAAGAAGTTATTTTTTACTATTATACTACTCTAATTTTAATAGGTGAGTGTAATAGATTCATCCTTTACCATTTAAGAATAATGTATGTGTGCAGATGAAGTTAGAAGATGCAGTTTGGTTCTAATATGAGGTTAACATTTTGTCGTACTTGGTTTATTCAGAGGTGACACTTGGAACTAGCTCATATTTACTATTACTGGTATTTTTTCCGTGAACTGACAATGAAATGAAATCCAGCTGACTACTCTTCTCTGTCACTATTTTTGTTTTGAAAATAATTACACAAGTCTTGTAGCACTGACATATATTGCCTCACGTGTGTGATTGTTTTATGATACATGCTCCCTTTGATTTAAAAAAGATTAACATTTGTAATACTACGTACAGTATCATAAATTGAAAAGCAACCCATGGTTTAGAGTCTGTTTTTAAGTACTGTCTTTGCAGCATTGTAGGAGTTATTTTATCTGTGTGTACTCTAGTAACACATGTACAGACATCTCATTTGAACATCAAAAATGTATGCTGTTGTGATGTATCGGGTTTGTTGTGTCACATTAAGCACCTAATGTAATAAAATAGCTACCTATATCATACAGTCTCACACTAGCTTCTGTGCGTACACTGTAAGTGAAAACATTTGCGACAGTGTAGTATTTTTGTAGGTGTACAGTCAGACAAAACAATATAGTGTCATTTCATAATTTTTTTAACCACTGCTGCTAGAATAATTCTTTTTCACATCTTCAAAAACACAATCATAGAAAATAAAATCAATGTGGAACTTAATATGAACTCTTTTCAGATGTCTGAGCAATTGACAACACAGCTGCACAATGCCCTATAAGTGGTGACTGCAGGCTCGTTCTGTTATGCAGCAAATAATTCTGGGCAAACTCCATCCCAAGTTTGCTTTGCCCATCTACGGGAAGGAACCTACCCTCTAGCTACAATGCATTTATTACCATGGCACATGGGCACTATTGTTGCTCCTGCATGGTCGTATTATCATTTCCTATAACAGGTGTGATTCCAGGGTTGGTAGTGTCCTCAATAATTCTGCTTTCAGTGAGGTGTGAATGAATATTAACTGTAATTACGCATCACATTTATTAAGGACTCAGCTCCATACATCCAACTTTTATTGTCTGTTAATTTACAAAATACAAAGCTGTTTTGTAAATCTTTATTGGATATTTAATTTTTGTTGTACAATATGTGTATCAAGCAAACATTTCTAGTTGCATTTGAATTATCACAGACCAGCTGTGGGGAACAGTGCCTAGGTCTACGTCTTCATACCTACCCAACTGTTTTCCACTCCGTGAGTCAATGTTCATAACATACTCAGTTGATGGTAGAGTTTTCAGAGAAAACCAGAGACATAGGATTTAACAAGTATATCAAACCATCCAGCTGTTTTTTTTAACAGCCATTACATTTGATGGAATTATCAACATTTTGGCCTAGTCTAGATGCCCTTACTCTGTTGTCTGGTGGTGCCCAAATGAATATGACATGTTCATTGTGATCTGTGTGCGTCATCCACTAGTATCTCTGTGTCAAGGAGTTGAGGATGGCGTAGCCGAACCAGGATGTCCATTATTCGAGACAATAAGGTGTTAGCAGTGGAACAGTGGTAGTGCTTATGTATTACAAGTATAGCTACAGGGCAGACTATTGTTACAGACAATATGGCCACAGCACCTGTTTTCCTATGAGTATAGCTATGAGGCAAACAATTGTCATATATATGACTGACCAAGATCACTGTTCTTCTGACACCGTAGTTTATATCAGTTCAACAGGATTCATAAGAACAGCAGAGTGAGAGTTCAGTAGTAGCCGTGTCTTCAATCAGTGCAGTCAACACATTAAGGTTTGGATCATCTGTTTAGTCAGTGGTGAAAAACTGTGGCACTGCAGTTTACATCATTATGCATTTGTTGGAGACTTCAGAGTAGGAAGACTGGTCTCATGGGTATTTCATGTATGTGTAAAAGTGTCTCTTAGCAAAGTGGCATAGATGAAAAAAATATGAAAAATGTACTTTTACTCCGACTTTAATATGGTAATCGGTTATCTTGTACCCCAATTCCTAAAGCAGAGGCACCGTCAATCTGGTGAATACTACATGTTTCTCCATAGTATGCTAGGGATTATGAAAAAATATGGCAGGAAAACATTGAGCTAGGTGCATGTGGTTTTCAGTAAATTTTAATCATTACTCGGACAGTGCTGTAATTCTCAGCGGACATGTAGGGATTAGGTGCGCTTGATGAAGTGAGGTTGCAGCACTGGGATGGAGGCTGCGATAGAATGAATGATGGCACTATGGCATTTCAACTTAAGTTTGCTGAAAACAGTGTGTTCCTAGCTCAATTAGTTTTCCTTGTATAATAATTTAAAACCGTTAGCAGGCCTTAGAAGTTTAGACATATGTGATATATCAGATAGTAAATTCTTCACCAACCTCAACTCAGCACGACAGACTCTCTACCAACTGTAGGAAGCACCGCTACCAAAAGGAAAAGAGAATGCACACAGGTTAGGAGGTGGTTGCTGTCTGTATTCCCAACCTCATTATGCATGGACCCATTGAAGTGTCCTGTTTTGTCCAATGCAGTAAACCACACAGTGATGCATCAGCCATATTTTCAACTATCAGCAGAGTGTGGGAAATGGTAATAGTTTCAACCAAAACAAATTTGTTAGCAAATTTTGTTACTTGAAATTACTATCAATGTTGTGCAAAATGAACTAAGAATTATGAGAAAGTTAAATATAGGAAGTGCATATAATACTGCATATTAAATGTTATTGATTCTGTTACAGTACTTGCATTTACAGTAGAACCCCTTTGTTACATTCCCTGATTTTACACCAAATTTTTTTTTTTTTTTTTGAGCCTGTGTAAAAACCTCGTACAGTATCTGTGTATATAACTTTCCTGCAGTTTACACAATCTTTATCAAGTCTTTTGAGTAGTGTACAAAATGTGTTTCATTATATATTACTTGTCATTTTCATTTTTTCCTAGGTTCATTTGTAAACTGCATCAGGAAAGCTGATAACAGTGCCCAGAAGTTATTACAACTCATTGTCCAGGACTTCTCGTCCTATAGGGATGAAGCAGAGTATGAAGGCTGTAAAGGTTAGTTGTCTTAGATGTTACAAAACAAGAGAGATCATGGAGCCTTAACTTAGTACTTGTGTCTATATTTGACCATATTGTTTGTACATAAGGCACACATTTGTGACCAGAAAATGATATTAAAAAAAGTGCAGTGCAGCAATTTTGTCAAATTTTTTAATTTAAAAATATTGAAAAAAATTTCTGCAAAGTATTTGACCTCCATACAGTGTAGGTACTGTAATAATTTGTTTTCTATGAAGTGAAAAATAATATTTGTCTTTCATCTAACATCTTTGTGTTCCCTGTATCGTTCCACTGTCTGAAATTTATAATATTTCTCTGAAAGTGTACCAACAGGTTGGCAGTTGTGGAATAAATAGTTGACGTCTGCCTTTTTGAAATTAAGTCT
Source organism: Medauroidea extradentata (assembly GCA_003012365.1). Classification (NCBI taxonomy): domain Eukaryota; kingdom Metazoa; phylum Arthropoda; class Insecta; order Phasmatodea; family Phasmatidae; genus Medauroidea; species Medauroidea extradentata. Next base: position 17,022 of record PNEQ01068591.1, on the reverse strand, counting down.
TTTCTAGCCATGAAGCACCTAAGCGACCCATAGCGGGTCACGTACCATATTTACCTGCATAATGGCTGTATATTTATTTTGAAAGGCTTGCAAAGGAATTCAAGGAAACCTGCATAATGGCCACACCTGACATTTTGGTGATTGAAAAATGCCAGCACGTTTGCATCCATTCATTTTTTGGGAATGTTGCACCGCTCACAATGTAAATAACTGATGGCACTCTCTCTACACGTATCTCGGAACTAAATGTCCATGAGTTGCGAGCGTTTCAGTTGTGTACTCCTTAATATCCCAGCACTGCGCATTAATTGAGAGTGCACAATAGTAAGAGGACGGTACGCTTGGTGCAGCATGATCATCTTCTGCCAATTGTATCATATATTTCTGAATTCACATGGGCCTTTTCTTCTGCAGTAATTTGCCTATGCAATATTGATTGTTAAAAAATCAAACATTGTTATTATTTGGCTGTACAAATATAACTTTGTGATTACAATATTTACTACAAAGGCTTTTATTAGTACACTAGACCCTCAATTTTACGAACCCTGGATTTAACGAAGGTAGCGATTCTACGAATACAATCTCTGGAACCCTAAAAAAATAACAAAATTCTATGACAAAAAAAAATTGTAAGGAATTACATTGACAATTAATAAAACATACTGTATCTATTCACAGCATTAAAATATGACTTGTAGAGTTGCAGTTATTACTTGGTAAGTCACAATATTAAAAATAAAACAAAAATTGTGAAAATTCGTTAAAAAATGCGGCAGTTACAGTTTGAAAACCGCGCGGCGGCGGCGGCGCCTGTGCCAAACCGGCCGGCCTGTCTCCATCAACTACGACGTATTAGGATCTATATTGAGGTTGTACTACAGACGCAAAGTTCCAGCGCATGCGCATATGCTCATTTAACTATAGTGCAGCCTCCTTCTAGGCTGTTTCACGACGTCTTATATCTCTCTCGTCTCGTGCCGAATGAGTTTACTTTTTTACACGAACCCTATAAATAATAGCGTGATATATTTCTTTATTGCGTTAACACCATACGTACTTAAAACAATTAACTTGGCACATTATTTGCTTAAACAATGCGTTACTGCATGTCGTAAAACGTGGGTTTCACAAGTGAGCACGATAATGGCGCTACCTATTATCCACGTGTAGAAACATTTGTCTCCTGTTATGTCGAACTTGGAAAATAGACTTTCGTGTATTACGTAATCCCGGAACTCCTAATTAATTTTTACCGCATATACTGACTGTGAAAGTGATTATTTTCAATCACTTATACATGTAATCCTCGACGAGTTTACGTAAGAACGTCACAAAATGGCGTTTTTTGGAACATTGAACGGTGGAATATGCTACGGTGCCGCTATCTATCTTCCATCTTGTGAACGTTCATACAGTTGCGCTATCTGCCCGCTCTGCGAGCTACATATATCTACGTTCATGTACAATTCATCAAACGTCGAGGGAATGTTTTTGCGTTAAGTTATATAAAACTGCGCAATGAATAAATACATCCACTTATTCCTTCTTTCTTTGGTGAATAATTTACAAGGGCATTTTACTAGTAAGGAATGCCTACTTTTTTTCCATTAAACGCTATGCAAATCGGGCTATTCGCTCGCGAGAAGACACTCGACAGCTCGGTTTTCTCTTTTTTTTTTAGGACAAGGGTCGGTCATATCTATTGTTTAGCGGTGTTCTTTTGATCGTAAGACGTCTGTCTATTGATATACATTTATATTTCAACTATCACTTGCTTAATTCTTCCGTTAAATGCTACGGAAGTCGGCCTATTTGCTCTAGAGAAGACACTCGGAATCTCGATTTTCTCATTTTTGGGGACAAGGGTCGGTCATATCTACCGCTCAACAGTGTGACGTCTGGCTACTGATATCAATTTATGTTTACATTATGTTAATAAATTTCCCGCAAAACGCTACGGAAGTCGGGGCCTGACTAGAGACACTTTGCAGAAAAAATGCAATTTTAAAATTTTCTGTTAGGGTCCGTGGGGAGGGGGAGGCAAAATAAGCCGCTATCGAATTTAGGAAGGTAGCGATTTTACGAATGCGATGAGAGGAACCGTGAGTATTCGTAAAATCAGGGGTCTAGTGTACATAAATAACACAACTAGTTGTGTGTTTGTGTACTTTACTGTTGTTTTTAACATGCATGTAATTATTTTCATATGGCTATTGTGTGATCTTGTTTATTTATGTGTTGTTTACTACTTTTATTGTGTGTATAAATAATTTGTTTAATTTGAAGTGCATCATTTGTGATGATTTCCTGTTGTAATCATAAATTAGCAGTTCACAAGCGTACAAACCACCACCTCTCATGCACGGATCATTTGGCCTAGTTTTGCATGTGTAAATTTTTGTGTTTTCTATTACTCATAGCTAAATTTTAATGTTTTGTGCAACATTATGACATATTAGTACATTAAGTCTATAAGGTTTGTGTTACATCTTATTTTTAACACTAAAAGTATAATCTTGACAGAAAAACTAAACTTATTTTCTGAAAACTCCTCATAATGACCGCACCCAAATTTTTAATTTGGCCAAATACATGTGGCTATTATACAAGTTAATACAATATTCTGTGTCAGGTATATTTTGTCCCCATTTCAAAACAGTGTAGTCTTTTTTCCTGGTATCCAAGACATATTGGAGCAACAACCCCTCCCACCTGTGTGTACTTGCATGTTGGACCCTGAAAAACAAACTTGTTTTTACCGGTAGCCACCATCAGTCTGTCTTGCTGCTGGCATCATTGCATGACATTTTTCTTGTGCACAGTACTGCTCTACTTTCAACTTAAAGCTTGCCTTAATGTGCACTGTTCTTACCCATTTTTTGCTTTCAGCACACACATGCACAATTTATACATTTAAAGGACTTCACAGTTTGTGAAAACGGCAGGTGGAAGTATTGTAAAACGGTGTACTGTACGGTAGTTGATGTCTTCGGCGAGGAAAGAACATTTATTTGCAAGGGTGAAAACAACTTGTGTCTAACCACTGAGACTGTGCAGGACATTTGGCAATCATCGGAAATGTATGAAGTTGCTTGATGTTGTGCCATATTTAATGTAAATGTTGATGTAAAATTTGAAAGTGGTGCTTGCATGTAAAACTTGTTCTCTTTACATGATATTTAAAGCTTTAGCAGTTGTGATTGCATTCTTGTTTTTGCACGGTACACATGTTTACTGGCATTGAGTTTCTGAGTTTGCTCATTTTTAGTGAAGTAATGTCGTGCCCAAGCATTTTGAAATTGCTTATGCATAACAAAAAACTATTGGACAAAAACCTTGTTTGTTGATATGTCAGTATGAATTGTCTGTGATAATCTAACTAGTGTTTTGTATTTTGGAACAAATGCTCATTAAAGTTTTTATATTGGTAACTTCAAGGTTTTACTGTAATAAAGAGTTACTTTTCTGGAAACAGTTTTTGCGTACAGTGGAACCCCGTTGCTACAAGAGTTCGTAACAGCATAAAAAATTGTCATAGTTATGAGTTGTCGTAAGAACAGAATGTTTATATAAACAAACAATTTTCTAGGTTATTGACGTATGTGGGATAGGAATAATAACAGTACAGTTTACCTTGGCTAGTATGTCTGCTATTATAAAACAAGACTGCCAAAAACGATAGGCATGTGTTTATCAGGCGTAACATTCAATAATTTTTTTATTTCACGATTTTCATTTTGCTCTTGACAATACCTCTCGTAAATACCGAGCATCTATATATTAAACTGCATACACAAACTGACGGTGCATTACAATACCTCGTAATTACGAATATCTCGTAATATCCCATACTCATAGTAATGGGGTTCCACTGTAGTTAAATAATATGGCAGAAGTTGGTTGAAAACTGCCATGTCTATATCAGCATTGGTTACTTAATTTCACTATTGATTTTTTCTTGCATTTTGAAATTACAGTAAATTTGTCACTTGTATTATGTACATTTTGTGTTGTCATAACCAATGTCACCACAGAACAAGGCTTACAATATGATAGGCTAGTTGTCATACCTCCCATGGTTTGGTGGAGGTTTCGATAAATCCTAGACCTTCACTGTGCTGTAGTACACAGTTTTTGTATGCATAAAAGCAGTTTCTGTGTAATGAAAATTTTTGTGCATTTGCACTGAAAAAAAAAAAAAAAAAATCTGTATTATTGTAGGTACCATATACCTACCTTAAAATATGAACAAAACAACAGTCCAGTTTGGTTGTTGGTAGTATGTTGGAACACTTTTGTATTGAACCCAGATGTATTGAATGTCTGCATATATTGAAATTTTGTGTCAGTCCCCATTTGTAACAGAAACACCCTTTTCAGATTGTGGTGAAAAAATGTTAGTTATTGATTAACTTTATCCTTTTCATATGAAGTTTATTATATGAAGAAATGTCTTATTTTGAAATTTCCAACTATGTGTTTATCGTATTTAAATATGTTATAAAGGGAGGTGGAAGCATAAAATAATAATAGTCAACAACTGCATTACTTCTAGAAACTAGGTTTGCATGTATACACATGTCACAAATATGTTGTCCTTGAGTGAGGGTGGGCTCTGGGAGGTGACTCGTATCTCCCCTTGTACCTATGCCACTGCGTGTAGGGCCTCATTCCATATACAGTAATCCTTCATTCACCTTGTGTTCCCGGCTCCAGACATCCTGATTTCACTTTTCCTGTGCTTCGTCTGTGTTTTTATTTTTTCACTGTCCACAGTTATTGTGTTGTTTGTGTTTGTTCGCTTTCCCTAAGAAAACACACAAACCAGCGGCATTATATGGCACAATTCCCACATGCGAAAATCCTGGGATCTGTCCCACCGGAATCGAACCCAGATTGTCTTGGTAAGGCTAATGCTCTAGCCACTCCGCCAACTACGACCCCCAAATAATCATAGATTATTAAATTACACAGACCCAATAAGTTCACACTTGAATCCACAGTGGTTATGTTATAGTCTTGTCTAACTGCTAAGTAAGTACTGTATATGATTGAAAGTACAAATTTTACACTTTGCTAGTTCGTAAGGGATTGGGGGAGTTTTTTCCTTTGTAATTGGTGCAAAACAATTACAGAAGCACCTGAAGATGTAAACACATTTGCAGCTTAACGTGTCCTCTTATAAATTTGTAACATTCTGGTATGTCTCAGTAGTAATATGTTTCATGGGTAGTTTTTGAAAAATTTAGTTTCTGTTCGACCAAATATTATTCCAGTTCTGTAGGTGAATCCACATAGTATAGTAATACTATAGAAATAATTTAATATCACTGTGTGCAAGTAATATTTAGATGTACTTTACACACACTAACAGGTCATTTATATTAAATATGAATATTTCAGCAGAAAAAACATGTTTTGGCACATTTCAACTGAGGTGCATTTGTACAAGAAAAAATTGAGTGTATGAACATGATTTAATTTACTGCTGGATATTAAGGAAATTAGGTGATTGCATGCTGAACAACAATATAACTTTTAGAGTCCACAGCCTAAACTTGAAATTACTGCTTCATCACACACTACAAAATACTCTTCAAATACATTTATTTACAAGAAATAGAAATAACACATAGGACTTAAGAATGTGCCCTTGGTCCCTTTATGCTTCCAATTTGTGTCGTATGATAGCGTACAACAAAAAGTGTATGAATTGTACATACAAAGGTTTAAATTAACGTTTTTATGTACTGTCGTTAGAAAAATCTGACGGCCTAATTTGTATAACGTGCCATACTGTTTTAGAACATGGACCGACAAGAAAAGTTGTATGACTCTGCTATATGCATGGCAGTATATGGGTGCTTTTATGCAGCCGGTACAGCACCAGTGCTGCAGTGCTGTCAACTGCTTTCAGACTTCTGGACCCCAAACACGCAAAATACCGTATTTGTCGGCTTATAGGACGACCCCGCATATAAGACGAGTCATGGTTTTGAAGGTACAAAATCTTTAAAAAAAAATAGTAAATTACTAATTTTGAAATTCCCGGCCGAAGAATATTTTTTCCTTTGCCAGAAGCATTAAAAATTTAGTTTAAATGTTTTCAATACATTTATTACCGTCATATAAACATCATAGTAAACACATAAAACAAATAACCTTGGCTACTGCTGCCCTCCGGGCGCCCACGAGCCAAGGAAATGCACAGCAGCGGCCGAATTGCCGGCAACTGTGCGCGACTTGGCAACGCCGGACTGAGGCACACTGCGCGCTACTTGGCAATGCCGGACTACAACAACTGCTTGCAAGGGCATTGCATTCCTGCGCGCTGTTGTCTGCCAGCCTAGCAGTAGATGGTAGACATGAATGTGTGGTACGGTACCTTGATCCTGGTTTTTTCCCCAGGATGTAAGCCTGTGGACCTAGATCCTCGTTTTCTCCGCCCGAGAGTTGTAGGCTGGCAAGACAAAGTATCTCGGCACACGCTCCAGCTGCATCGATCGCCGCTTCGCTGCGAGGAAGTGTCCTTTATTATGAATGACGCTCATCAAAATTTTGTACCGTAAATTTTATTAAAAAAACAGAACACTCGTTTTTATTTGTGACGAAAAACGCAGTTCCTTGAAACATCATACAACTCCACAGCTAACAGCTTAGCTTTCAAACAATCTTTGGTTACCAAAAGTTTTTGCACCTTCATATAAGACGAGTAGCAATTTTTGAAGGTCAAAAATATGTAAAAAATTGTCGTCTTATATGCCGGGAAATATGGTACGTTCCATAGGCAGCCATCTTAATGTTATATATAGGTTATGAATCACAATATGTACATATTTCGCACTGTTAAATAAATGGAAGCACAGATTATTGTTTTTACATCTTTGCAGAAAAACTTGCTTATCCATAGGATTCCGACTAAAACTCCTACAGGAAAATGTTTCCGCCTTGTAGATTCATCATACACTGGTTAACACACGAGTACCTGTGGGCAACTCTGAGAATTCAAGATGGCGGCTCATAACCTGTTATGAATTGAACTACCGTGTTAATATAGCTGTATCTGTGAAACTATCAGTTGTAAATAAATTTTGTAAATGTCATTTTAAAGAAAATTTGTTGATCTTCAAATTGTTTAATGTTAAGTTACTCTGTAAACTGAATGATTTTTGTGTTAGTATTTGCACTTGAAGTTCATAATAGCCTGCACCATTAAGCTAAAATTATATTCACGTACAGATATTTTCAAAACTACTGGGGAAATGGGGAATGATGTTCCTGTAAATGTTGTAGCTTAATTAAAGATCTTTCTAACATTATGTAATGTGTGTGGAATGTTTTAAATGTATAAACGTAATTTTTTGGAATGAAATGGATAGCAGTACATCTAAGTTTTATTTTGTAAGCAAGTTTAACTGTTCCAAGAAAAAGGGAAAGTTTTTGGAAGCAGAAGAAAAATGGATACAGACAATTATTGACTGCAGCAAGAAACATGAAGATGAAAGAAATACAGAACTGGAGAATCTGTTTGCTGTCAATTAGGACTTAATCCGGGTCTCTAGTGATGAATTATTTATTTATTTACGACTTAAAGGCGCAGTTAAGACGTTCTAGTCTGTCACATGGATGGTGTTTTAACGTGTCACGAGTATTCTTTTCTATGCGAAATGGAAACTTCACTGTCAAAAAACATATTTAACTGTGTGTACAGACAAAGGTAAAGTGAAGAAAGCTACAAAATGTGAAAGACAAGCGGAATATCCAGAAAAGTGACAAAACTTTGTTGATCATACGTACAACTTTTTTTTTTTTTTTTTTTTTTTTTTCCAATATTGAATTTTTTTGTGGAGATCATGTAACAGAAAAAAAGAAAAGAAACTCTCAGAGAGATGGCGACCAGCATATCCTTTCCGTCATGTTATAAATAAAGCAAAGGAATATGAAACGTGTGCTTTTAGAAACATGCTACAAGCGAAACGATGTGTAGTCATCAGAAGTGCATGCTAGAATTGAGGGAGCAGTAAGTGACTTAGTAGCTGCTAATTTAAGGCCATGTGAACTGCGGTACTAGATTTATATTATCAAGATCAATTGCTGCTGTAAATGCCAGCGAGACTCACGAGTTTGAAGTGGAAGAATACGAAGAATTAGAGGCTGTAGACTCGGTCGTCCAGATGTAACAAGAAAATATTGAGCTGCTGTAGCTAGTCGGATCTACAAGACGACATCTTTGTCTCCACTTCAGTCACAGAAAATAATTTCAAACAGTAGCAGAAAACAAGAAGCAACTTACAGCACTGATATGTCACAGTATTGTGCAAGACACAGATAATCTTAGTTCACATACAATGTAATACAGACTTGTTACAGGACAAAGTAATACACCCCAGGAAGTTTGTGGTTCAACTGTAATCGAGATACACGATGTGAACACTACGTAGTCATGAAGAAACAGAAGTAATTATTGTCTAACAGCCGATGAAAATCGCAAATGATGGCTACACAACATATGTGAACATTATATAAGATGATACTGATGTATGTATTTCTCTTATTTCTTCGTTACTACAGCAAGCTGAATATTTCTGCTCCATTTTTCATGGAGTTGCCTAATTATGGAAGTGCAGTTATCAGTATCGCTGCAACTGAAATCAAGCACAAAGAAATAATACCAGGTCATTTAGTGGTGCACACAATGAGTGGCTGTGACGCAACTTCCTCATATTTTGACATTGTAAAAGAAGGAACTATTGCAGGCATTACGACGACACCCCTATTATTTATGGGAGAGAGGAATACTGAAGTTCATAATTTAATGTGTAATTAATCCTTTTTGTTTGGAAAAGTCAGTTTTAAAATTAAACCGTTGATTTTGTTTTAATACATTGAGTAGCCATTTAAACATGGTGGCTGCAAAATAGGTAGGCAGAACTCGTACGTACAACTCTGTAGTGTTAGTAAACATTGTGCTAGGTTAGGTTGGTACAAGTGTAGTGTTAGTAAACAGAGTGTTAGGTTAGGTTGGCAAAGGTAGAGACTGGGAGATAAAGGACAGTGGGTAAATGAACATGGCGGCGATAAAAAACGTGAGCCGAACAAGTGCGTGTCTTAACGACATAACAAACTCCTTTGTCGGTGATGTTGCTTCCTTCCACACCAGACATGCTAGTTGTTGCTGCTGTCTGCACAGTGTATCTATGTACTGTACTTGGTTCTTGTGTTCCTGACAAGTCTTAAAACATCTAGTTCACAAGGAGGCTTGCTGATAAGCAAATGTAGTACAGCAGGAGATCACGTCACTGGCTAGATTTATTCTCGTAAAAAATATTCAGTTATTTATCCTTTTGTGTCATAAGTAAACATTGTGACTACTATGTTCCACCTGTAAAATGATTTATTTACTTTCTTAATTTGTACAAACAATGTGAATAAATTTTAAAAAAAATTCTTGTTAAGGTTTACAGTTATGTTCCTATTAAAAATAGGTGATTTTTCACAGCTTTTTGTAAAAAAGAAATATTACAATATAGCCTTCAATCAGTGACATATACCTTGAGTGCTAATAATTAGAGTCCCGTTAAAATTTAATTTTTAAATTGATTTTATAGCATTTTAAAAATTAAATAGAGCATTTTGTAGCATTTTCGTATTTTCACTCACTGTACAAAACTTTCATATTAGTTATATAAATATAGTTACCTCACCCTGAATTTTTGCATGCAGATTCATGTCCACTTGTGATAAAATGTGTATAACTTTGTGTGTGTGTATATGTGTGGGCGCACATGCGTCTTTCTCTGTGTCTGGGTTGTGCGAGTGTCCTGGCAATATACGATTTTTGTGCTATAAGGCAAGTCCCTTCTTGCACTGTCTACCATACACAGAATCTAGGCCTAAGCGACAGAGAAAAGGGCTGATATGCCCGGCCGCACCACTGAGGATCTAGGCGCTGGCCCGTAGAATTTCACATTTTATAGCACATTTAGTAGACTTTCTCATTTTACCGTGGTTATTTCACATTTTTAAAAATTCTAGGCCTCTACCAATAATATTCTAAACACACCAGATGTACCCTATCCAGAGTATTCATTTCAGTTGTACATGATGCCATCACATGTTCCCTGACTGACTCAGGCCTTGTCAGAGTCGCATCCATGCTTATTACACCAAAGGGTGGATACACACTGTATTTGTACCATTCTTTTACTATTCCATCAAACTTTATATGCTTGTGACTTACTGGCTACCTAACCACCTTGAGCCGAAGACCCTGGAAACATTCCACTAACATTTTTTTTATTCTCAATAATGCCATGTATGAAGCTGAGAGTAGAATTACTTTTGGCTCTTGCAAAGTGCAGCCCACATTAAATGAATTGTCTATACAAGCTGTTCCCAGTAAATTCAACATTTACGGGGCTTCCCTAGATAGGCTGCATTTGTGTGTTTGTGAGGCAGAAAATCTACGGAGTGGTAAGGTTTCCACTGACTGGCTTATGTAATACATTATCACCTCACTGCGCAAACCACTCAATGTTTTACTATTATCCTTTTTCCTGTGGGACTTAAAGTAGTGACAGTTCAGAAGTCTAATACTGTACTTGTTTTTGTTGTTGGGTTTTTTCATCAGGTTATTATTTTTCCTGATACAACTGCCATTTTGACCAATGTGAGGGACCCAAAAATTATGTTTCTAATAAATGTGACAAATTTATTAAAATTATAACGACATGCTTTGAATTATGTGTTCTTTTTGTAGATATACAAATATAATGTGTATTAAATAGTTGTCAAAAAAAGAATAGTCGTGACTCGCTGCAACACATTTGAAGTGCAGATAGGGAGACCCCTTTAAACCATCTTGTCATGAACAATTTCATATTTTTTATATATATATATATATATATATATATATATATATATATATATATATATATATATATATATATATATATATATATATATATACACACATATACACACACACACACACACACACACAGTGTTTCAAATGTGCTTACTTTACCATAAAAAAACTCTACTTCAATGGTTTCATCACTGTAGGTGCCGCCAGTAAGTTTAACCTTTTAGTAACCCAACTATTGCAAGAATGGCATTGAAAATATTACATTTAGTACTGTAATTTTTTTTTTTTTTTCAAATAAAACAGCAGTCAATCTATTTATTTTAAATAATTTCAAGGTAGCCTACTAAAGGTACAACTTTCTGTATCATTTGTCGAAATGTGCATCTGTAAAAGGTTGAACTTACCGTGCGGCTCCTATAGCAAGCTCCTTAAAATATTGTTAAATTAAAAAATCTGTAATTTTTGTGTTGCAGTGTCATTTTACAAACGTGCCCAAATTCTGATTGGTGATATCTGGGCTTGTTTTGAAGGCAAAGATCTGGGATACTTTGACGACATAGACACAATCACTATGTTTGCAGATTATAGGTTTGTGTTTTTTTTATTCCAATACGTATTTACATATGTGGATTTTTTTTTTATTGTTATTTTCTACTGCAGTTTCTAAAGAACTCTAGTATGTTTTGATTTATCATTGAAATTTATTAAATAGCATGAAGTTATGTGTGACTTCCAACGTTTGTGCGAGGATGAAATTGTTTGAATTAATTGCAGGGTTCCGCAGTCTTTGGTACATTTTGGTGTTTTGAAGTACAGCGATGAGTTGATGAAAAAGCTGAAGTCCGGTAAGTATGTTCTGTACTTTATTTTAAGGAGTAATAATAATACACAGTAAGTCTTTCTGTAATGTTGTCTTGTTAGAATATAACATTTCTTTGAGATCATGTTTTGCGACAAAATATAGCATGAACAAAGTGGTATAGGACATCAATTAACTATTAATTAGTAGTTGGGGATCTAGCATTATAAATTAATAGTCAACATCTAACAGGCTACTATCCAAATTTCCAATTTGTAGATCCAGCTTGATCCTGTTCAGTGACAAATTTAAATAAGAAAAATAATAATAATAAATATATATATATATATATATACACACACACATACACGTGCGTGGTTTTCACCAACCGCAGTTGAAAATTGAGGGGAAAAAAATTAATATAAATATGAAATTCTTAAGATTTTGTATTTTCGCGCGCGCCACGCGAATTAGTAGTGTGTCACTCGCCGTGCATGAGAGCAGCTAGTCTTGTGTTGTCAGCTCCTGTTATCTGTTTCGTTACGTAATGTGCTAGGTCAGGTGCGCACAATTATCGTTAGCATGATGCGGTGCGGGCGGGAGCTGCAAAGAAGTGATGCTGTGTCGAATGTGCGGGCGGCAGCGGTACTTCACTCGTATATATCTTGTCGCACGCCGCACGCTTCCAAAACAAAATTATTTTATATATCCCACGGGCCACGTTGAAAACATGTATTTGGCAAAGTTTCTGTAATTAATGTGCACAATTGTGTTACATTTATAAATATACGTGTAAAATAGTAACATTATAAAGTAACAGATAGTTTACATTTAAAAATTTAGCTTGATGGAAGTTTTTACTCGTTGGGTTTGTCAACCTGATCGTTCAATTTTATTGATTTTTGTCCGTACCACGTGCGTGTTGCGAGAAGCTGTGTGCTTCAATGTGTAATTTCTTTGAAATGTGATTTTGAAGGTGAGAGTTTAGTGTTTTATGTCTCCCGAGTGCCGTTGATTGCTATATTTGTGCGATGTATTATTGACTGTACAACTAAAAAAATGTGTGCAGTAAAATTTTGAGTGCCTTGTTGCGGACACCATAACCAAAACATTTCCCCAAAAAATATTTTACAAGCTCGTACTACAGTTGATATGTTCGAATAAATTACTTATACATACATGTATAAGCATCTAAAGCTCTCAATAAATGTTCTGCATTATTAAAATTTAAAAATTTAATAAGGTTACCTACGCAGCTAACGATGTAGCTTCGCAGGGACAAAACTAAATTCTCTTAAAACATTGTTAACCTGAAAATAATAGTAAATAAAGAAAATCAGCATCTTAAGTTTACATGGTGTAGCAAAAAATTGTATTTTATTTGTTTTCTTGTATAGGGTTTTATTAAATAAATATGAAATTAAGCAGGCAATTTTCAGTACAATTTCAAGCTGCGTGGTTGGTAATATATAATTGTTAGTGAGGCCAAAACGGCCCAGAAAATAAGACGTGAGGCTTAACCTGGGAGTGCCAACTTTGTCCTTTATATGCTCCTTGGCGTGGTGCATCAGACCGTGCCGTGTTGCGACATCAGGCAGACCACCTGGCTCTTCGCGCGCTGTTGCCAAGTCTTCGCGGCTGCGGTGTGGTTGCTGCTGTATCAAACGCGCCGCATTGCACACGTGACGTAGCATTTTTACCATATTTAAATGTTGTGGGACACTTTATGAATGTATTAAAGTTCTGTACCTCACACAAATAACGTGGATTTAGGGGTTAAAATTTTTTATATAAATGCGCATGGTGGTTTATGTAGGTTATTAAGTTGTCTTGAATGTACGCGGTTTTCGTTATCTGCGGATTTCCTGATACAAAATACCGCGGATAAGGTGTGCCAACTGTATATGTATAATATGTGTGTCTGTATGTATGCTTATATGTATATGTGTGTGTATAAATTGTTTTGTAGTATAGTAAAACCACAAGATTAACAACAAATTTTGACCTCTAAGAAGCTAAAAAAATTTTTTCTAATGTGTGTATTTTGATTACATGTATGTTTAACTGTTGCGTATACATATACAAAAACATATACTCACATACATGCACACATTATTTAAGAAGTACAAATAATAAGAATGAAATAATGCTATCATTGTATAAGTAACTTTTTCGTGTCCAACATAATTCTGTGTGAATGGCAGCCATGCAATCTTGGCGCACTAGTGCTTGCAACTTGATCCTCCATATTTTGTTGCCTACATAACTTGGTGGTTGTATGAGCATAAGGTACCCGGTCCACATGGTGCAGACATCTAGATCATCATTTTTTTCTTACTTGACTGAACAAGCGTCTAGGTACACCACAGTAGTGGACAGTACATAAACTTCATGGAGATAGTGTTTCATGTCTCTGCCGGAATGCGATATTGTGCAGCAGTAGGCCTTATTAAATGTGGCCTACCGCCAAAGTGCAGTGATTTACGTTGCATTTACAGGGCTTCATTCAAAAATGTGTAAATATTTACTATGTAGACATTTTGAAATAAAATTACTATAGCTACAGTATGTGTGTCTCATCAAAAGTAATACAAAGCATGAGTGCGACATATTTTTAGCAAGCAGTGATGTGCGTGAGTTAAGAATATTTTATTGCGTTCATCTTTGAATTATTTTATTGCTTCGTTCTCGCAAACATGTTTTAAACACAGTTTTCTTTGCATTATTTTATTACAATGTTCTTGGCGTTATTTTATCGGTATGGATGTGCAAGCATATTTTTAATCAGTTTTTATTGTTAGTAGTTTTGTTGCAATCTTTTATGTTAGTGGTCTTGCAAATATAGGTATTTTAGTAAATTTGTAACAAAATTTAATGGAAATTTTTTCGGCATTACTTATTCTTCTTGAGCATAACAGTAATTAACTTTATTCTTATTTTCTTTGTGATTTTTTACCATTCTCATCGTGCAAGTTTGCTAAGCATATTTTTAAAAAAGTTTTTCCTGCAATTTTCTTTTCGTAATTTTATCATGCACTTGTGAGCATATTGCAATTTTTTTTTTTTTTTTTTTTTTTTTTTTTTTTTTTTTTTTTTTTTTTTTTTTTTTTTTTTTTTTTTTTTTTTTTTTTTTTTTTTTTTTTTTTTTTTTTTTTTTTTTTTTTTTTTTTTTTTTTTTTTTTTTTTTTTTTTATTTTCTTCATATTTTCCACTGAGTTGGAGGAAGAAAGGAGAAGTGAGTTGCATGTGTTTGTATTGTGCATATGACCAAACTTTGCAGCTGCGTGCTTCAAGTGTGTTACAGCTATAACTGGTAAAATTTTTTTTTACTATTTTACAGCTATGGTTTTCTAATTAAGGGTAATTGCAGTATGTTATTGTTGCATGCTAATGACTATTTTCAAAATAATAAATTGCGACTTCTGCATTTTGCATAAATTATTTATCTTTAAAAATTACAGTTTTTGATATGACCTGAGAATGAAGTTGTTAGAACACTGGTGTCGTAATTGAGGTCCTACTGTAGATACAATTTTTAGTAAATTAAATTTTGTAATAGTTAAAAGAGAAGGGAGTTCACACACAAATATTTAATTTAGTTTATATCAACTGTGTGTGTGTGTGGTTTTTTTTTTCCAAGGTGATGGTAAAAAAGAAAAACTTGAAAATTATTAAGTACAGTACATCTATATTACATTTTCAAAACTAGTGCAAAAACTCAGGAATGTATACAGTGACATGATGTAAAGTACTAACAGAAATGAATTAAAAAATATTTTTCTAGTAGAAATGTTTATGCTCACATAGAGACACTGTACTTGTACAATTCAAGTAATATTAATATTTTCTGAAAGGATGTATTTCATTTTTTTTGGCATAGTTTTCTCTGAATAATTGCTTGGTTTCCATGATGTTTTATTTCCATAACATACTTTAACCTTCATTTGCTCATTTCATTATACGGTTTCAGTAAAATATTGATTTTCTGTTTAGTTTTTAAAATGAAATTTACCAACTGTCAGTAAAGCACACTCTTTCGTGGAACATATTCCAGACATATGTTATAACTGTGTTTGTTGGAGGATATCTGTATTACGGTGTTTGTGGAAATGTAAGAACTGCTGTGTGTTGTGAATGTCACAGGCGTTCTGATTGAAAGCGGCAGCCGGGATGAAGTTGAGATAAGAGGTTGCAGCATCCATGCAGTGGAGCTGGTGAGGCAGAAAGTTCTGGAACTGCTGGCTAGTCTTCCAGACCTTGACTGTAGTGTCAACTCCATCCTCGTGGACCACTTCTTGTGGGACTTTCGCCGTGAACATGCACACCAGCTGGAGCAGGTGCCCTTCCACAAGACACGTTGCATCTACTATTAGTGGTGAGATCGCGCAAAGTGTAACATGTATGACACTGTGGTCAGTCAAGGACAGTGTTTACAGTAACTGAGACTAGCCACTGCCACTACGCTGCAACACAATAGAAAAAAACACGAATGTGAATTTAATGGAAAAAATAAATGCAATCATGTAATTATTTGTATCATTTTGCATTAGCCATTTCAGTGTACCCATTTTTTTCACAGTAATTACATGTATGATAGCATTATTCTTTGTTTAAATATACTAGATAAGTTATCAATGTTTAGAAACTTTAGGCAAACAACAAAATTATGAAATTGTTGCCATTTAAAAGAATCTGTTTCATAGAATGTATTTTCTAAAAAGTTTGAGCCATTTTAAACAAACTCAGTAAGTTAAGAATATTCCTTAGTTGTTTTAAAAAATTTGTTCAGAGACAATTTAGTACTTTTTTGGTATAATGTTGCTACTTGCTATGCCGGCGACCAATCTGCTGCCATGTCTTTACAGTGATGTGCCTTGGCTGCGAGTTAGCACTATGTGAACAGAGATGACTTTTCTGCTCTGATAAATACTGACACAAGAATTATTCTTGTCATGTCGGGGTCAGCTAAAATGCAGTAAATGCACCCAAAGTGTACAACTACCTCCTGTATCTGTTGTTGGATTTCCAGTGGCTGTAAAAACTGCCTACCTGACCACACAGTTTTCTTCTGTGTTACGTTAGACAAACAGAGATTTGTACAGTAAAACCTCGTTAATTCGAACTCGGTTAATTCGAAATGCTATATAAATCGAATAGGGGTGGGCGAATATGAAAATTTCATTTCGAAGCGAATTCGAAGCGAATATGTTGAAATATTCACGAATTCGAATCGAATATCGAATCGAATATCAAGTAAATTGAATTTTTAAACAAATATACAATGCAAAATAAGTTACACTGTTAGGAACTTACCTTGAAGGCTAATTCTAAGTTGCGTAAAAAATGAGAGTTT
>PNEQ01068590.1:0-20685 GCA_003012365.1 Medauroidea extradentata | reverse complement strand
AGGCAGCTACTGTGCGGCCGTCTAGTTGCGCGGACATCCCTTGTAGGCAGCGACTGTGTTGCCGCGTAGTTACGCGGACGTACCTGCTAGGTAGCGACTGTACTATAGTCTAGATGCGCGGACACCCCTATTAGGCAGCTACTGTACGGCAGCTTAGATGCGCTGACATCCCTGCTAGGCAGTGACTATACGGCAGCCTAGTTGCGCTGACATCCCTGCTAGGCAGAGATTTACGACAGCCTAGTTACGCGGGGATCCTGCCAGGCAGCTACTGTGCGGCCGTCTAGTTGCGCGGACATCCCTTGTAGGCAGCGACTGTGTTGCCGCGTAGTTACGCGGACGTACCTGCTAGGTAGCGACTGTACGGCAGCCTAGTTACGCTGACACCCCTTCTAGGCAGAGACTACGGCACCCTAGTTACGCGGACATCCTTGCTAGGTAGCGACTATGAGACCGCCTAGTTGCGTGGACATCCCTGGTAGGCCGCGACTGTGCGGCAGCCTAGTTGCGCAGACCGCTCTGCTAGGCAACGACTGTGTTTCCCTACAACTAGGGATCTGAAAACAAATCTCGTTTAATGTTCGGTACAAGTTAGATTTAAAACAATTTTTAAGTCCGTGTCACTTTCGCAATTCACCCTAGACTTATTTGATGTCTTCTGGTGGGCGCTGAGCAGATAATGAAGGCCCAATAACGTGGTATCACTGTGTCAGCGAGCAACCAATATACAACCGTTGTCTGCTTCAGTACACGTGTTTTCTTGGAGACTAGATAATAGGTCGGCGGTCCCGCGAATTTTTCCCGTCTCTACCTACAACTAGAGCCATATATTTTTCGTGATTGTGACTTTGTACCAACTTGTTCCAAGGCGCACATCTGCATTTCTTCTTCGTTGATGTTGGCGGTATGTCTTTGTACACATGTGTCTCTCGTCTAGCTGGGCCAATCAGAATAAAGTTACCTAGACACCACACGTCTGTGACTTTCAGGAAGTTACCCAACACTGTGATAGTAAAAAAAATCATGGAAAAAAGACGCAGAGATCCACGTAAAGCATTGAAACAATGTGGTGCATAGATATTTTCGCCAAGATCAATGTGTCTGTTCATTGTCCAGTAGCGCTTTTCATTGGAACACATCCACGCCGAGTCCTATACACGGGTTCGCCGCAACAATGACGTCCACTGGCGCTTCTGGAGGTCGATGATTCAACCCCGCCACAGCCCCTCCTCCCTCCACTAGGGCCATCAACCCTCAGTCAACCCCGCGAGGGTGAAGAGCCGGCAAGAAAGGGGTTGCTACGACGTTTCAAAAGGGCTGGATATCCCGACAGTGGTTATTGTGCTGGGTCACGAACTGATGGCGACTGCTCTCCAAGCTGACGCCCCGTGCGTGCGTCGGCAGCAATTAAAATGTGGATTGAGGGGTTGCTGAGGAGGGGTGTTGGGCCCGTGGTGGGGGGAGAGGGAAAAAAGGGCTCGTTTATCAGACGTGTGCCAAGCCGGCGCGGGTGGAAGAAGGGCGCGGCTCGCTCGTGCAAGAAGAAAATGTTGACCGAGGGCTGCGAGGAGGTTTGTGTTAGTCACTCTGACAGGAAGTTCTGGCTCTGGTTTTCAATTATAGGTTATTCAGGATAAATTGAGCCATTTTGAAGTCCTTGGGGCCGCGGTGGCCGAGGGGTCAGACCTTTCACCTCCCAACGAGGCGATCCGAGTTCGGTTCCCGGCGGGGTCGGTCTCCGGATTTTCGCATGTGGGAATCGTGCCGGATGATGCCGCTGGTCGGCGGGTTTTCTCGGGGATCTCCCGTTTCCCCCGCCCTTTCATTCCGGCGCTGCTCCATACTCACATATCACCCTCACCAGCGCTAAATACCTCGATGTTAAGCGCTGACCAAAAATCTCTCATTCACTCACTTTTCTTCTTTCAAAAATTTGTAAATTTTCCTCCCACTTTTTAATATACACGAAGCAGCCTAACAAACAATGTGTACATATTTTACTGTACTCAAAATTGTACGTATTAGTTCCCAATAAATAATAGTTTTAAATCTTTATGATAAACACGGGGGTCGTCAAAAGTGCTTAATTGAGCGCGAATCACTTATATCATCATACACGATGTGGCTGTATCCAAGTCTTATCCTCCTCCAAAGGCGCTCATAGTATTGTTTATTTATTTCATTTATTTATTCATTTATACACGTGCAGAGATCAGCACTAGGCCGGTTTGTAATTTTCCGTGTTTGTTTACATGTTACAGAACATGGTATTGAATTATAACGTTTCAAAATGTTACAAACGTTACAAAATATTACAAATTAACACATGGTAGCATCCTACTGTTGCACAGTGTATGTTACAAAATTACAAAAGTTACAAAATATTACAGATAAACATTTCGTAACATATACTATTACAGAGAGAAAATGTGCGTTGCAAATATGATAATAAGAGTTTTTTAACGTATAGGAAGTAACCAGCTGGCTTAAGGGTGGGTTTTCAATTGTAATCTTAAGCATTAACTTAATGCGTTATGACGTATTCAGAAGATCTGTAAGTCCTGAGACGACTTGTCTCGTGTTTCCTGTCTACTTCGACGTAATAAATTTACGTTGCTTCACCTACCTGTTCTGAAGACATCTTGGACGAGCACCGTTTAACCGGCCAGCTGTCTCCCTCTCAAGCGGGACGATATGCGTCCGTCCAGAGTCAGCACCACAGACAAAATGCCAGAGTATTACTACGAACGTTTGGGTGACGAGCCTGCCGCTTGGAGAGCTGCTTGCACGGCATCTCGGAAGTTGAAAGTTAAACTTTTCCTCGTACCGGAAGTATTTTTGTGGACTTTATAAATTCTATTTTGATTCCACTACTACGACTATTTTTAATGAGCATTTGTAATTTGCTCAGACATTTTTGTAACTGTATAATGTGTGAGGAGTGGGGATAGCCCTCAGTATAAAGTCTAGGGGAGTAGCTTCAATTGGCAAGAAGCTACTCCTGGACTATCCGCCCGTAAGTAGAGTTTAAATTACTCTAGTAGCCATGTTTAAAGGTTAAGGAATTCTTTTCACATGGAGACTAACTCCTTCAAGAAATTACCCTAAACTTGCAACATTTATAAAATTTTGTCTGAAGGCTTTTGGAGCCATTGTTTTTTTTTTTTTTTTTTTTTTTTTTTTTAAGAATGTATAATGGCCATAATGTGGCACTGTTTAACTTGGAATTTAAAACAAATGAGAGTATAATTATTATAAAGAAAAAATATATATTATGGCAGTTTGTTTTATGCCAAATTAAAAAAGATATTTAAATAAAATGTATATTTTTAGTAAAAATATATGTTATTGCACAATCCCTTGTCATTACCAAAATCAATACACTTTATTATATGTTTTTTTTTGTAAATATATTTAGCTTTCTGGTGGGTTGTTTTAATGACGAAAACAACACCACAGCGTTGCATATTTAGCCTGCGCACTCTGCTGTTGATTTTGTTTAATACAGATGAGTGATAGTGCAATAGTCTATTAAGCTTAGTATATTTAAACACCAATTACAATACTCTAAATCAGATTAACCTTAAATACCTGTTATCATGGCAACGGGGTGGATTTAACAGCTAAGCAAGGCTGCTTTGAGTCAGCTTTTGAAAGAGGCAGGGGAAGAAATATTAGATACTGAGAGATAGCGGAGTTAAGAATTAAAACCCGCGCTCTTGTGAGAAAGGACGAGGGTGGCGAAGCAGTGTCATTGAAAGTGGAATTTTGCCCACTATTAAAGGCCGTCCGCCATGTTCCTTCAGAATTAATGGCTAAGATACCTAGTATGGCTGATACTAATTTATCTACTGTAGTAAAATTTTTTGTAGCATTTTATTCCGTTTCGACATTAAATTATTGTCCGAAGCAGGTCTTCTATGCTGCTGTAGTGTTTAAAGTACCAGAGCTTTTTCAGCCTGTTTTTAGCATAGCCAAAGAAGAAAATTGGGAAGTATCTCAATTGACAAAAACGTGCCTAAATTTAGCCGCGAGTGAAGTCTCTATTGAAAAAATTCGCGCATAAAACATTTAGAAAAATACCAACCGCCTACTCAGTCTATGCGAGATTTTGTTGACAAGTTACTTGGTGTAGTCAAAGTTCTTGGTCTTCCATGTTCAGAAAAATATTTCACTCAGGCTGTTTTTTATAATTTATTACCACAAAATAGTAGATATTTTACTTTTGTAACTAAACTATCAAACTTGACTGAGTTGTTGTTACTTGTGACACAGGTAGAGAAAACTATTAAGGATACTGCTCCTAGTAAATTATTATCTACTCCTGATAAAGTTGGCCATAATGTGCGCCGGGGAGTGGAAATTCCTTCTAAGTCTTGTTTTATCTGTGGCAAAACAAATCATATTGCTAAGAACTGTTTTCATAAAGGTAAAAGCATTAATAATGTTGGTGCCTCCCAATTTCAATGTAGTAAGCCAGAAAATAAGAGTGGAAGGGATCATTGTACTCAAACAGAAACACCTACAACTAGTTTTAGGGAAAATAAATTTCGAAACATAGAGTGTTTTAGATGTAAACAAAAAAGTCACATTAAGGCAAATTGTCCTCAGAGGGAGACGATATTTGGGTGTAATAATATTACAAGTTTTCAGTTTGAAAGGAAATATGGATTATTGTATGTTCCTGTGAAAATAGCTGATCAGATTAAGGTATCAGTACTTTGGATTCGGGGGCATCCTGTTCCTTGATAAATAAAGATTTTTATAATAATTTATTAAGAGCTTTGCCAAATGGGTTAGTTAAGATTAAGAAAGGGAAACAAATAGGATTCACTCTCGCTAATGGAGGAATAATTACTTCAGATTATATGAGTTTAAAATTAAAATTGGAAGTTTGAATTTAAGGTATTACCAGGGTGGAATCATGAACTCCTTTTGGGAATAGATTTCTTGGGGAAAACTCAGGCCTCTTTAAATGTATCACAAATGGAGCTTATATTTTCTTCCAACTCACCGGTCAAAATTAACTGTATTATATCACACATTACTGAACTACCAATATTGGAAGAAGGCCAACGTTTCTATGGGCTGAAGCGAAATGGTGTCTTGACATTCGCTCTTCCTCAACGGCTGTACAAGTTGTTGTTTTTTTCCCTCCCCTTGCAGCGTTCCGCGGGGCGACACACAGACACGACGCCGCTATTTCCGGCAGTGACGCCGCGCGTCTGTTGAGCTTTAAGAGGGGGGAGGGGGGTGTCTGCTGTCTTCACTCGTCACACAGCAACTAACAAGTATCGTAACAAGCGACGTGTGCTGCCAGTGTAGAGGAACTAGGTGCGGGGCGCCAAGACAAGGTGGCCTGTACATATGCCAAGACAGCTTCCGTGCTGTAGCCAGGTACCTGGTCACCAACACCTTCCATCGCACTGTTCCAGTCGACTACATGCTGTTCACTATAAACTGAGTATTCAGCAGAACTTGTGATTAATTAAACATTCGTTTTGTTCGGCCAATAGATGTTTATCTTTTGAGAGTGTTGGAAAGTTTACATTGGTTTTTAGTTATATGGAAGTTTTCATATTGAAAATAGTAAACGTTGCTGCAAAACGACTGAGAGAAACTTCATACAGTTCTCACTTTATCGTGAACGACCTATAGTAATGTCGTCATACACACAAATGTAACGGAATACGATGACAAGTGTCGATTATATAGGATGTTGCAAAATTACGAGTCTGTAATTGGTGTAAACAATCATCACATATGAAGGAACAAAAAAAAAGTTATATGAATGTAGATCCGGAAATGCATTGTTACTGTTCTACGGTTCACAATACGTGATATTACTGTGCAAAGTGTGCTGGCTGGATCATGCCATCTCAGCTATTGTTGGCAACTACGTACTTACTAGGCGAGTTGAGAGTGGAAATTCTAAATGATCTAAGTGGCAAAAATATGATTTCGAATAAAACGGACAAACAGCGCCGCAAGAGTATGCGTATAGGCTACACGGGAAATGCAGTATTTCAAATCTCTTTAGAACTTTTAAGAAAATTATTGGGACTTAAAAGAAAAAAATTTACGGCATTGGCACATAGTTAATTTTGATGTAATTAACTAAATTCGATGTATTTTGGCGTTTTTTAGAATGTCCACTCTACAGTTGTATTTAATTGGACGGTAGACATTGTCCAATATTGCAGCTTACTGTACGTCATGTGGTCTGTAGTACAGAAGCGGTGTTTTTTCGGACGTATGTTCATATTGCATTTCTTGCTCTTCTAAATGTGTCGAATTTTCCCAAAAATTTTGGCATGCAATTTTTCTGTCAGTATTAAATTTTTAACGGGTTTTACGTCTCGTCGACAGCGAGGTCATAACAGCCGGTTACACATTTTCGCGATATACCATCATCTTTAATGATAGTATATTTCGAAAATGTTTTGTGCCAATATACCCTTGAAATCGCTGTAGTTTCTTGCAACATATATGATTGGGTGATATACTTCTGATACAACGTAGCTGTCTGCAGGCCAACAACAGAAATATTACAATAGCGGAATTCTTATTGGCTCAGTCAAATAGAGCAAAAGCTCTACGTACAAGAGAAAGCCAGTAATCTTCTGGTAAGTTGAACGTGTGTTGAATCCCAACAAACAGTCAAGTTTTCCCGCGATAAACCATTATATCTAATAATAGTATTTATAGCGAACTTTTCCTGGGTAAAAACCGTATTCAGACGAAATCTTGCTAACGACCTCTTTCTTAGCAGGCTGGGTACGATCACTATACCGCAGGACTGAACCTTGGTATTTATCGATACCGTCTTTCTTACGTAATGCCACGTGGTAGATGTCTGCCACGCTCCAGAGAGACTCCTCCAGCCTCCGTGAAGCGTGTAAACAATACCACGACTCTCTGTCGATCATGTCACACGCAGATGTCCGCGTCTCCCTTCAGTCTTAGAGGCTCAGGACGCCTTAAGGGCTTGTTCCCGAGTTTCTTCAGACTAGTGCCAATAACTCAAATATTTTTTTAACCGAAAGCTTTGAAAAAATTAGAGTCAATGTGCAATCACACGATGCACAATACTGTGGACGCGTTTTTTAAAATAATGTACCATTCGCCAGCAAAAAAAAAATAATTTCCTTCATTTTTGCTTATTTTCACGACGAAAAACCTTGTTCTTTGGGTAATGAAATCTAAAAAACCGCTCAGTAGTCTATAATTCTACAAAAAAATTCAGCTACAAATTATAACATGTAAGTGTCAAAACTGTGCAGCGAAATTTTGACATGAGTATTAGGTAGCAATAAAAAAAAATATTTTCGTTATCACTGCAAAACTCCGTAACAAGGCCTTAAGGGGGACGTTGGCTTGCACCTTATTTGTATAGTCGCCTCTACGTGCGAGGGCTTTAAATGCTTTCCATATTTTCCCTGGTTATATTAGTTCACGTATGATGTAGGCCTACACCTAATGCCGATCCTTGGTACAGATTCCTGTTATTTATTTATATAAAGCTAGTTGGTCTTACTCATTGATATTTTGCGTACTTAATTTCTAGACCCCTTAAATGATTATCTTACGACAAGCTACAAGGTGGAGTTGTTTTGGGGTGTTGACGGAATTTATTAGATCAGTAGAAGTTATTTATGTATGTATCCTTACAGCAAAGACGAGCTATGCCTGTTTTTGTGTTGACGGATTTGTTATAAATTACCGCCTGAGATCTTAACGTAGTTACTTTGTAAATACAGAGTTCCTTATTGTTAGGGACCTGAAGAAGCCGCATTTTCTTTCACTTACACGCTAAAGTTCCAGCAACTGTAAGCTTGTGTCACTTTCGCAATTGGCCCTTGAGTTATTTGTAGAGCCACGATTTTATGGCGGAAAGATTTTTGCAACATTTGGTTTCAATGCGTTATGCAGCTATGCTACATCGTCTGTGATTGGATTATTTTATTCTCACTCGCCTTGGCAATCTACAGACGCACGGAGTCACAATAACCTTATTCTGATAGGCGCAGTGAAATGAGACACGTATCTGAATAAAAACACACCGCCAATAACCATGAACCATGTACGCAAGTCACTGAAATAAAATGGGGCAAAAATCTTTTCGCGACAAAATCGTGGTCCTTGAGTTATTTGTTATTCCCTAGAAGCCTCTGAGCCAACAATAGCAATATACCCCCAATACCACTGTGTCAGCGAGCAACTAATGAACACATATTGTCTGATTGGATGCATAGTTCTTCTTTCAGGCTAGCCTACACGTGAGTGAAACAACGAATTTTTTCCTGTATCTACTTATTGCATTTTATTTACTTTTTATTCTATTGTCCAGTTCTGACTTATTTTCTCCACCTCGTAGTCTGCAATAATTCACTCAAGTCGTCAGATAATTTTACAATGTTTACAACGTTACCAGTAATTTGCAATTTAATGGTTCTATCGATAGCATGAAAATACACTTAAGACCTGCAATGCGAATCCACACGTTTAACGTATTCAAATGCTGTTACTATGCAGACATGTCTCATGCACGGTGTGCAGGTTTCTAATAAACGACTACTGGTCGAAGCTGTGCATGTCGCATGGCGGCCGGTCAGACGGCAACCTTATGTGATGAATGTGACAGTCGTGGTTGGTCAAGATGTCTGAGAGGGGAGTATACACAGTAGCAGGCGTTGCCATCTGCAGCTGTGACGTCGCAGGACCTCATTCCTGTGTCGACCCACGACTATGAGGCGGGACTGTCACCTCCCCGCATTCCTCAAGCCAACCACACCCTTTATATCTCCCGTCTGTTCAACTATTCTGTCTCACACATGTGTACTGATTAATGTGCTGCGAATTTATAGAATCGCTGATTTTTTACGAAAATTATTTTTAAAGCCTTATGTGAACACTTTCAGTTCTGCTTCGTGCACTGAAAAAAAAATTGTGTAGTTGTAGGTCCCATACTTTTGTTAAAACAGAGACAACAAAACAGTTTGGTTATTGGTACTACTCCGGACAGTTCCTTCAACAATTTGTTTTGTAGAAGTTACCATCTGGTTTGTAAAATCAACAAGGCTCTTTGTTTGTTCCTACAAAACAGATTGATGGAGGAACTGTCTAGAGTAGTACCAACAACCAAACTGTTTTGCTGTCCCTAGTTTAAGAAAAGTATGGCACCTACAACTATACTCTTTTTTCAGTGTGGTCAGTTATTAGATGTTTTTCAAGTATCAACGTCATGGATTTCTACTCGGTAATCACGCGACGTGTGACGTTACAGTAAAATTTTTTCTGTCTAGCACAGTCAAGTAGTTATGACATCTCTGCACAAAGGCACTGTGCCAATAACCATCAAACATAGCTGCTGATATGCACGAAATGCACAGAGAGATGCAAAATTCGCGTTATTTCCTTACAGTTGACTAGACTCCAAGTGACTATAGGCTTGTTCGACGTCTCCCGCTGGCCGATATTGTCGTGACTTGCCGCGGAGAATGCTTACACGGTAGAGAGGCCAATCTCTGTAAAGACGTAACACACGTCAATGACAATACATAAAAGTTCGAGGCCAATTGAACCGCAGATTATGACCTGTTATGTATAGCAAAGTGAAGTTTAGTCTGCTACCAAATGATTACGCGAATTTTACTTGTCTGTGGAAATGCCATGAAACATAGTGGTGAAAATATTTTTCACCAATAACCTGTGGCTGTGTGAAACGGCAATATTTCCATCCGCATTGTACTTTGTAGATCAACAATAACGCATGTCTTTTTAAAATTATTGTTGTATACACACTGACAGTATTATCTAAAACAGTGGCTAACACAATGACGCACACCATTAATGCATTACAGACTAATGTCACATGACTGCTACATTCGTCACATTAACTATAAAAATATTTTGTTTACCGAGAAAAACATTTGATACGCGACAAATGAAAGGTTGGCCGAAGTAGCACTTTTTGCCTACATACCGTGCATTCTAGCCGCTTGTAACAAGATAACCTTTTTTGTTTCTTACAGTATGCTTGCTCCATGCTCGAACAAACAACATGAGGCGACCACAAAATCTAACGGCAAAGAAATTTTATGCAATACGAGGTTGGCCATTCTTACTATTTTCGTGAAAAGGGAATGTTAAAAAGTCTAAGTTTATATTATAAAGATCTCACCTACACTTAACACCGCCCACAGGATCGTAATTAACTACTAACCTTGACAGTTTAACAAAAATTTATTTTTACGCTAGATTTTCAAGGGCTTATACCTCCCTTAATATTTACATGTCTTGGAAGGGTTCTGTATTGTGTCTGCTTTATTTTCCATGAGGAATCACCGCAAATGATCAATGAGACAGGAAAAGTAAGAAAAAATTTATGAACTCAAATATTTGAATCAAAGAAGGGAAGAAAACCGGTAAATATGGACATAGCGAAGTAAACAAGAACATACTCAAAGGATGAAAACGTTTTGGGAAGAGAAAAACTAAGAAGGAAACATGACAAATTTGAATGATCATTTAATATTCAAATTCAAACACGGTAAAAATTTGTGTTATGTTAATAATTATAATTATGGTAATAATAATATACACACGCACACACACATATGCACATGTCCTAAAAATTAGGGACTAAATAACAAACAAAATGAGAAGCAAATGCCTAGCTTATACCTTTATCTTAAATAAGATAAATAAAATACTGAAATAACATTTTATTAAAACTTCTCCCTGTAAACATTATTAACCAACCAATCAAAGAAAGCTTAGGTTTTAAAACAGATTTTACACTGGAACTTTTGATTCAAAATTGTGTCCTTTTTCACACCGTTTTACGGCGTGTGTGTGTATGTGTGTGTGCGTGCGCATGCAAAACTCATAAAAAGCAGTACACTGAACTCTGTTACAGACATTTCCTTCACCAATAAAATTATATTGTCCCGTAATAAAAACGTTTCGACGAGGTTCTTGCACGTTAATGCAGTGCATGACGTGTAAGGACGATGTGGCGTTTTATGTACGAGTCAATATTGCCCTTAACGTACGGTCGCTTCTGTACCATATAAC
The DNA here is from genome assembly GCA_003012365.1 of Medauroidea extradentata. Classification (NCBI taxonomy): domain Eukaryota; kingdom Metazoa; phylum Arthropoda; class Insecta; order Phasmatodea; family Phasmatidae; genus Medauroidea; species Medauroidea extradentata. The sequence continues at coordinate 9,606 of PNEQ01068590.1, read as the reverse complement.
TCCAGGCGGCTACCGCGCTTGTGGCTACACCCTGGAGTATTACAGTGTACTCACAATATAATTATTTTAAGGCAATACAATTTTTATTTATAAGCTTTACGACAGTTTTATTCAACAGAAACATATGTTGGTGTATTAATTTTTTTACTACCAATAGATCTTAACCATTTTTGCGCCTAAAGTATTTAAGATTTTATTTTTATATTTTTTTAAACGAAGAAATTTTTACGGGCCAACGTTGCTTTGGTTTGCGAAACGTATTCGTTTGTTTTTGTGCGTATCATGAGGCTGCGCACATTCTTTTTTTATTTCAAATCATTCTATCACCACGAATTATTCAGTTGGTAAAAACGTATGGTCTTAAGTTGGCCTCCTGGGTTGATGTGTTTTACGTGCCAGAGGTCTAGAAAGTCAGTGCGGAAGCAATAAAGTTGACCCCGACACTTGCATCAAGCATATTTGTAGCCTCTAGGCGCAACATACTGAACTACCGCGCATTCTTCTCGCCGGAACATCATTTCTGTGATTCATTCAGTGTGAACCTTGTCATTTTATGGCTTAATAATAAGAAAAATTTGTGTAGTACGTATGTACCTACCCTAGTAGCAAATAAAATCATTTTTCAGTTGACCAACTGTTCGCAGAAGTGGCCAACGTTTGCTAGTACAATCGTCTACTATTGGTGGAATGGTTTTTAATCAGGTCATATCAGTAAATATGTTTGTAGTTGTACTGAAATAATTGTCATGTGGGCAGCTTAGTTTCAAAAGACTGACATATTTCAGTATACGGTTCATAAGCAGACTTAGCTAACTAACCCACAAGCATCTGAGTATAGGCTAATAAGAATGCTTGTGGTACACTTGTGGTTAATGTGTGGGTGATGTCATTATGCTTCATGTATGCCACATGTGGCCGCGGGTGCATTCCGAGTGTTTATTGCCTGTGGATTGCTTATCACGATCATATTTGCACAAGTGGACCAGTTGATGTTTGCTATGTGGGTATATATTTGTTAAGATGTTCCGTTAAATTTTCCGTACGTAATTAGTGGTGAACCCTGATTTTGCCGGAAATAATTTTGCACCAACTCATTTCAGCGTCTTATGTGCACATCTGCAGCCTTGCTTCGTGCTCATTGGTTGGAGGTTTCTGACTCTCAGCGTATTGTGGTTCTACCAGATAATCACATACTTGCATTGTCGCAGTTACCTTGTTCTGATTGGTACAGACAAATATGCCACGTGCCTGAACAATAAAAAACCTGCCAATAACGATGCAGAATTATTTTTAGCGAAGTCCCTACTAATAAGCACGGCAAAATAAAACAATTTTCGCTACTTTCGAGCACGAGGAAATATTCTTTAAAGAGTATTGGAGGAATGAAATGAGTATTCGCACCTTCAACGAACGTTCTTTGAAGTTTTCTAATAAACCTGCATTTGCTGAAGCTATGCACATCGCTCAGCGCTTGGGAAGGCGGAGGTCTTTAATTTGTTCATAGTATGTTTAGAACCCCTTTCCGTTTATTACTGTAAGCTCACACAAATGGTCTGTTCGTGTTTTACGCTCGTCAGTAAGTAGCGTTACGCCATCCTGTCCTCAACATCAGTTGTCTTCCTCCCACTTAAGAGTTAATGCACCGTAACTTTCTCTTTACGCTTGAGGCACGGAAACGTGGAAGGCGATAAGTGAAATGTAGCACGTTCGTCAAACACATCATCGCCTCTAGGCGCGGAGGACTACACTAGCGTGCAGTGTTTACGTAGAAAGCGTTTTTCAATGGAACTTCAAGCGATGACCCGGTTGTTTTATTTGTGGAATGTTTGTGGTAATGTCCAACGCAGATTTCTATGTCTTAATTTTACGGTTACGATCGATACAGTAACGTGAAAAAAACATTTTTAGTATTTTCAGGGGAGCTTGGCAATCATGTTTTAGTTAGCGGACGGTATTTTTTAAATCATAGGAACACAGTTTGAAGTGTGTCTTCTTGTCTTAGGTAAACGTGTTGGAAACATTTTTAATATTTACGCAAGAAAAAATTTCCGTATCACGTACCAGCATGTCTCATGCGTCCGGTACACTAGTTCTTAATATAGGTGGCACTGTTTGTTGTCGGTACTGTACAGGTGTTAAAATAGGGACGGAGCGGCAATCTAGTTTGGCAGTTGGTACAATGTGGACTGTTCCTACAATTGTTTTAAATCTAAAAAATAAGTTTTTAAGGAGTAAATGACATCTTTCTTCTACAGAACAGATGTTGCGGGAGGAATCCAAACAGTGGCGACAACCAAACAGGATTGCTGGCCCTATTTCAACAGAAATATGGGACCTGCAGTAAGTATTTGTTCTCATTGCGAGGTACAGTGCTGGGACTGGAGAACTAAGGCAAAGCAGCATGTCTCTGCTGTACTGAAATGTAGTCAGAAAGACGTCCTCCGCACTCCATCCTCGGCAGATACAAAATATGGCGTATTTGTTATTGTTTCAGTTTCCGACGTTCATGGACTAAACTGACGTCCGCTAGACCGCACCAGATTCACACTAAATCATAATTAGTAAATTTTAACTAATATTCCACTGGTTTTCACATATTCCGGATAGAGCAGTTTAAACGAATTGAATCAACGTAAACCACTGCGGCGAATCAGTGAATATTCATTTGTTTCTGTTGATAGTGCCAACGTTCGAAAAGTGGATCAGTAAATACTTTCTTAGGGGTTTATCAGTGATTTAGTTAGTTAAACTGCCCGGTCCAGAATGTGTGAAAACCACTGAAATATCAGTGAATATTCACTAATTCCTACTTAGAATGGTGGGGAAAAAGGAAGACACTGTAAAGAAAAAAACACGCGTTCACGTTACGAGACGCATAGTGACGACTGGCGTCAGTTATTCCAGCGGCTCTGATCATTCTAGAGAACACATATCGAACAGTGTAACAAATAATAGCGGCAGAAATAAATCCCCGATAGGATGGCAGATGGTTGACATCGACGGTAACTCTTCTTCAGAGCGACCACACTATAAAATATTTTGCACTGAAATACGAAAACTCTACTAAACTGATTGTCAAACCACTTGTTCATTTAAGTAATACAATATGTAATACAGGCGAGTGTCACAAACCTCTTAATTAGTTAAGAATATTCAAAAAAGTATCTGAAGAACGACTAAAACAAGTGTTTAGGGGCAAACATTTTGATGTAAAACAAAACCGACTTCACTGGCATGTTGTATTTTACACACAAAAAAAAACAGTTTCGACGATTTCATAATAGGTTGCCAAAAATGATTTTAGTGAAGTGATGAGATTTTGATCAGCACTTAACATTAAAGTCTTTAGCACAGGTGAGGTGTGACATGAAGTGAGTATGGAGTAGTACCGGAATGAACGGGCGGCGGAAACGTGAGATACCCGAGAAAACATGTCGGGAATCGAACCCAGATCGCCCTGGTGGGCGTACTCTAGCCCCTGCGCCAATGGCGGCCCCAGTTATTATATTTATACTATAACATTTGGAACATTTTACGAGAAGTACACGCACAGGGATTGTTTATAAACATATAAACTCGTTGCTGTATTTGTTTGTTTTCAAACAGTCAATATTAACATTTGTTAAAATTACCTAAAGTTAGTAGAGATAAACAACGAATTTTCAGGTGCGGTTTAATAATAACGGTATTTGCAATATGTGAAAATAATGGTTTCGAATACCTTTCACTTTTATCAGATGATGGGTTGATAGTGCATTTTTTTTTTTGTTAAATTTTTTGCAATTGCAGTTTTTTGCTATAAATTATACACTTTGTAGCAGGAGGCCTGAGTAAGCAGAAAAGATCGCCTTGTCGCCATACAATTATGTAAACCGCTTTCGAGAAAATAAAAAAGAAAGTATAGAAAATATGGACCCTTGTATGTATGCAACACGCTATACGCAGGAGTCAAAAACATTGTATTACATAATTTTACCTAATTTTTATTACAAGAATTGATCTCGCAAAGTTTGTTGCATAATGTCGTTGACAACCTGCGTCTAGGATATTATCTTCGCGATGGAGAGTGCAAACAGCAGTCAAGTGTATCCGGGAAGTCAATAGCCTAATTGGTCATCCATCCAGTAATACTCGCCACCAAGGTAATGTCGTTGGGGAAGCAGGGGGGGGGGACCACTTGTGCGATCACAGGCTGAAATATGGCGTGACAAATCTTCCCTGCCGTCAACATTTAAAAGCTACTCCCCTTGCTCCGCGCCTGGGCGAGGTGACGATGCCCACGCGAGTGAGGTAAAGGTCGGGTGACCTCGCCGTGACCTCGGGCACGGAAATTCATGATGAGCTGTGAGCTCTGTTGGCCCCTCTCTCTATTGGCTGGTTTGAACTGCGCGCGCGTCATTCTGCGCATACGCGAGCCGTTGCTTTTAATTGGGCGATGTTATGCATCAGTAGAGTATGCGCCAGATAGGATATCAGTAAAACACGCTACAAATTTTCAAATTTGAAGGTCTTACAAAAAATATTTTAGTCCTATAAAGTCAGTCATTATTTATAACAACAGGACATATGTCTACTTTTTTTTGCAGAACTGATTCAAATCTGAAGAATTTTTTATACATATTTAACAATTGACACATACTTTGTTGATGTATAATGTCATTTAGTTGTTGTTTTCCAACCTTAACCTAACAAGGGCTTTGAATTAAAGCATAGTTTTTCTTAATGTTTTAAACTAATGTAAACTAACAGGGGATGGGTGAAAAGGTTGGAAAGGAGGCCTGCGCAGAATGGGTGTTCAAAGCAGTATTAACGAAAGCCAATAGCCAATAGGGAGTCACAAGAGAGTCCACAGTCGCCATAGATGAGAGAGCGCTGATCCTGGAGTGGTCTTGGCGTGACATGTTGACCACACTGGATGACGTCACCGTCCGTGACTGTCACTGTGTTACCCTCTCACAGGCAGTGTGGCTACAGTGGTGCTTTGCAACTAAATATGGTTCTGTTGTGAAGGGCAGTTTAGTTGATAGAAATAACGGCCTAGCTCCGGTTGCTAGGGAGATATCAAGTTTAAAGTTTTATGGCGTAAATATTTTTGAAACGTTTGGCTTCAATGCGTTATGTGCACATCTGCTAGATCGTCTGTGATTGGAGGACTTTACCTTCGCTTGCCTGGGCGAATTACAGACGCACGCAGTCACAATACTCTTATTCTGATTGGCGCAGTGAAATGAGAGACATGTCTGAACAAAGACACGCTGCAAATAACCATGAAGCATAGCTGCAGATGTGCAAGTGAGTAACTGAAACAAAGTGGGGCAAAAATCTTTACGTGACAAAACCATGGTCCCAGTTACAGGAAAGATTGTTACGATCATCCACCGTATCTAGTTATATTTCCCTCAACTGTGGCCAAGAAGGTATGTCTTTGCATCGTGTAGGGGGTGGACCATCGTCCTGGCTGTATCCGGCAGCGAAGGTTTATTTCCGGCGCGGGGTCGCGTCGTCCCCTCTCACTGTCTCTGCCTACATACATCTCTGTCTCTCTTCTCTGGGAGGTGCTGGTTGGCCGCCCCATTACCCTCAGACGTCGTTCACGGGGCTCAGGTTGGCGGACGGGCCGTGACGCGACGTCCCGCGCCTCCCCCTGCCCAACCACCTTCCACTTCCTGGACGTCGCCGTCGAGGGGGTTTAAAATAGCCGCGGCGAGCGACTGTCACTTGTCTGGGAGCCGGTCTCTGGCAGCTTGTCCCTCCTCGTAATATTCATCCGTCCGTTACACGCTCATCTCCAAGTGATCTCTATAAAAACAATAAACTATTAAGATGGCCGCTTGCCCAGGCAGCTCTGAGCGGTGCGCGGAGTTTCAGCAGACACACGTTATATTTCCACTACAGGTTAGACATATCTATGTTCAAACTTTGTCTCAGAGGAAATTTCTGCCGCTTGAGCGTTTGAGCAATGGGTGCAAATTGACCTATCACAGAGCATTACTGAATTTTAAATTACATAAAGTTGATAATTTAAAGCACCTAATTGGTTTATTTTCACATTAAAATTAAATTAAATAACTTCTGTCATTTCCAAGCATTATCAAATTTAATTTTACTATAGTTTCGTATTTTCCTGGTCCCTTTGCGACAGCAGCGAAACTCGCGGCAGAAATGTTCCCTGTGCTAAACTCTCCCATAAGAAAACACATTTTCTTTCTAACCTGTAGTAGAATTAACCTTAACGTAAGTAAGAAAATTGCACGATGGATGTCTTAGGAGAACACAAAAAAAAAAAAAAAATATCACCGATTTTTCAGTGAAGCTCACAATTCCGTATATAGTGCACGGGTGTATCATGTTAACTATGAATGTCATTGCATATCCTGTTTATGATGATTTTGCGACAGTTATTTTTAAAACTTATACGAGAGAAGATATCACAAATCTGTTCGGTTGTTATGTTTTTAAAATGTTTTTTGCCGCGATAGCTAATTTTTTTAAGACAATGCATTATACTATTTCGACTAATAAGTAGATTAACAAAAATTTCGCCAATACGTAATTTCTTAAAACAATAGTATTTACTGTCTTGACAAATCTAGCCAACATGGTAGAAGCCAATGAAATCAAATCAAGCTATTATTTATATCAGCTGTCGTTTAGACTTAAAGTATAATTGTATTTAAAACGGTAGAAACATGAGAGAATGACTTTAATTGGACGGTAGACATTGTCTGATATGACATCCCGTACTAACTCTATCCAGCGCGCACTATATCTTCTGTACGTTACATGACTTGTAGTACAGAAACTGTGTGTTTAAGGCCCAGTGTTCGTATACCGTTCTCTTACTTTAAGTATGATAATCGTTTCCCCAAATTATTAACACGCAGTTATGCAACATTTACTAATAAAATTCTTAACACTGACAGACAACGCACGGCCTCAAAACGGTGAGTATATAAACATTATGTTTTACACAAAAGTTTCTTATGTTACATTGGTGAACCCTAATAAGAAATTTTTTGAAATTTGAAAACTGACGAAGGTGAAAAACTGTGAAGTGTGTTTTCTACGAATCATTGATATCCCTTTAACACATTAAGGTACGGCTATTTTTTTTGCACAGTCATGCTAATATAAATGCATGTTACATAATTCCAGGAATTTTTAGAAATTTGAATATTAAGGCCATGATCTTTCATTTGATTCAAACAATTGCAAATTACTTGAATATTTTTTAACTAAATGCTATGAAAAAATTTGAGACTGTGGACAGTCGTACGATACACAATTTTGCTAGAGCGATTTTTAAATAATGTACCGTTTGCTAGCAAAACATTATTTTGCTTCATTTTGGCTTATTTCGACAGCAAAATATGTGATATTTCAGAGGCAAAATCTAAAAATCCATTTGGTGTATTGCAACATAAAAATTCAGATACAAACGATGATATATAAGTGTTAAAACTCCAAGAAAGAATTTTTGATATATTTAGTAATTTTCTTTGAAAAATATTTTCGAAACCACTGCAAAACTAAAGAGCGAGGCCTTAATAAGGTGAAAAGTAGTAAAATGTGTTTACAATGAGCCTTTTATAGTGCTTAAAAACCAGTTGAGTTAACTTGTGGTAACTTGCATCATTACGTCGCTTATGTCAAGGGGCAGAACGAGTGTATGTATATATATAACAGTCTTCTTCTTCGAAGAGTTTCTAAAAACGGTTATTAATTAATCTTAACATAACTTTGCACCATTTAGCACTTCTAAAAACTATGTTTCAGAATTATTGTCGCATTAAATTAAAAAGTGGCAGGTACCAGCTAGTACTGTACAAACCGTTATTATCCTTCATAAATACGTAATTGCCGTTAGTCCCAGGGGCGCATCTACGAGGGTTGCATATCGGGATATACCCCTCCTAACTACTCCAAATTTCAATAAAAATTTCAAAATTATCTGTTTGTAGCCTACCTATTAAATAAACATAACTGAAATAATTCCAAGAAAACAAAATGCATGATAATTATGTGTTTATGTATGTAAGAAGTGGAATGTATACAGTAAACTGCTACAGTAATATCCCCCTTATCCCCTCTCCAAGTAAAAAAAAAAATTGGCTACGTCCTTAGCCATTCAATTATTGTAGCAGTATTTTGTCTGTAGGGAACAGTGTGTGTTGTAAAATTAGTATAATATTTTCCTGAGGTTTTCCCCATGTTGAATCCTCTCCCTCCAGACGTTACCCTGAAATTGCTTCCTTTGCTGTCCATCCTTCATCCTGTTTGTTGCGGTAAAACGGCGTTGACGGATGCTGCGAGCAAAGCATCGCTCGGCGGGCGTAAATCAAAGCGACGTGACGGTTCCATTTCGTCAGGGAGGTCTGTGGATGAAACATGATGGGAGGGGGAGGGGTCTGCAGTGAAGCAGACGTCCCCCTGAGTCTCTCTCGAGACGTTCAAGATCCTCTTCTCGCCGGGAGTCATTATTAAATCCGTGGAGAGGCAGCGTGCCAAACCTTGGCGCGGTTGTCTGGCTGAATTAATCACGTTCGCCGCTGACACCCGACCTTTGTAGGTCTTCGTGACTGAGACTCTGTGATTTATCGCGCGCGGCGTTAGGGCGGTTGCGTAACCACAGCATGTCAGCGGCGAGGTAGGGGAGAAGCGGCCATGGCCCAGCTGTCATCCCTGCACTCGCCCGCCTTCTGGCAGGGCCACAGTGTGTGTGAGAGAAGGCAGGGGTGAAGGCTGGACTGGCTGTCGCCCTCCGACACGAGCAATGAATGCGGTGAAATGCAGGTGGTGCAGCGACGGAAGGAGAAAGTCTGTGGAAACGGGAGTTCTCCGAGAAAACCCGCGTGTGTCCCACATGCGAAATATCTGGGCGCGGACCCACCGAGGATCCATCGAACACAGACAGCTGAGGTAAGAGGCGAGAGGTCTAATCTGTTGACCACCGCGACCCCTAGTATTCTAAGAACACCACCGGAAGTCAGTAAAACAGTATTAAAGTCGGCATAGCATCGACTTCACCACAAGTCCTTATTTTACCGAGCTATGTGGAGCGGAGGTAAAAATGAAACAAAAAACATTCGGGTTTGATTCCCGGCTTCGGCTATGCTAATTTCGGTTTTCCAATGTTTACTGAAGTCACTTACGGCGAATGTCGGGATGGTTCTGTGAATAGGTCCTTACTAATTCTTGCCCCCTTTGTTATGCCCCGTAAATTTTTTCAAGGACATGCAAAATTAATTTTTTTTTATTGAAGTAATAATAATAATAAATAAATTATAGAATATTGATGGTAATATGAGCTCTTTTGAAGGAACTTTTGTATATCTTTATCGCCCATTGATATAAACACATTGCGTGAATTTAACCGTCCACAAAAGTTTACGTCTAAAGAAAATGTATTAAGGCTGTTCCAGTGATATCGAAAATCGCCATGTTAATAATCTTAATTTGAATGGTCAGATGTGCTTCGTATGCCTTCCATGAACACGCCGAGAATGCGTGGACTCCCTATATAAGTCACCGCGCTTCACAATTTCTCACACTCGCCTTTGGGCGTGCTCAGGGAGAGGACTATCGTCACTCCTCTCCTGCGAGCGA
>PNEQ01068589.1:0-20686 GCA_003012365.1 Medauroidea extradentata | reverse complement strand
TAGATAAAAAGGAAAAGGGGTACCCCGCACATTATTTATTACGGAAGTTAAGATATAAAACTTTCAAGCATTAATAAATAAAATAAAATATAAATTAAAATTTTACATGAAAGCAACTTCTGTATTTATTATAAAACAAAATTCAGATCAGGATTATGACGTGTCTCTTTAATAGTAAATAAATAATATTAAGGTAATTATTATTTAAAAGAAGGTAAATAAGTTGTCCCGATGACACTTAGCTGTCCTGACGTCAAACGTAATGGTGGTGAGTGAAACTGAATCGGAGGTGTAAGCACACAGTTCCTTCACTGAATGCTGGAGAATGGAGATGATCGTACGCATTCTTAGCAGCGACGAAAACACCAGTCCACTTGCTCAACCGCCGGGACGAACCACGAAACAAACCAAGATGGAACAGTGCCCATACGGATGTGAGGCCCAACACTTGGACCCTCACTAAAAGAAAATAACGCGAAATTATTTAAATGTGAACGCAAAATAACAAATAAAGAACCCTCTCTGAAGACAGGTACTCACCAGAGGGCGACGAAAGAAGCAGAAAAACGTAGCACTACATTTTAAGACAAAAGCTACGTTTGAAGTTGTAGAAAAGAATAAAATAACTATTCCAGTAGACTACATGATGATACTAATGAAGAAAACAAAAAATAAAGAGTTAGGGCATCTTAAGTCCCTACGTGTGCCGGAAAGACACGAACACCGCAACAACACATCATGTTGTGTTCACCGCTGATCAACGAGTGCCAGAAAAATGGAGGAAAGAGAGGTAACAGAGCACAAACAAAGGCGCAGCGGAATAACTTTAAAACGCCCCACTAGATGGCAGGGGCAGTCAGAATCGGTCAGAATCGCCTACCGAGAGGGAGACACAATGCTTTCACGTGTACAGAGCTGCACAGAAAGGACTAAATCACGTGATGGACATGCATAATACACGCACCCTGACACAGCAAAAGTCCGCACTGCAGGAAGAAACAGTAAAATAAAGAAGAAACAAAGCTTCGGCTAAGGAATGCAAAACGTAGCCGCGCACATCCGGCTAACAAAGAACACGTTACTGCAGCCTGAATCGGCTCTACTCATAACTAACATGTGGAGGAAAGATAGACTGTAATTAAAAAATAAAATGTACAGAAACATCCAGAGTAAAATAAAATTACTGTATAACACCAAATTACTGTTAGTATAATGTAAGCAAGTTAATATCAATTAAATAAAAAAAGTTAAGAAAATGAACCTAAATTTATGAGAATATAGACAAAACATTTTAATATATAAATTATATAAGTCGTGACGTATATAATACGGCACAGTACTGTGGCTATGTGTACTGATAACTGCATGGAAGGTATGTTAGTTCGACATGATTTCGAGCAGAAACTTAATTATAGATGTGTTCTTTAGCGTTTCGTATTTTATTTATTTTTGGCCATGTCCAAAAACGAAACAAGAGTTAAGGTAAATATGTAGGTAATAAAATTAATTAAGAATTACAATAATATTTACATAGTAGAAGGTAAGTAAAAAACAAAAAGTGTTGAACTTGAGAATAAGAAAATACTTCGCAGGAGGGAATTGCCTTATGCTGTGTGAAATATAACTGTTTCGTATTAGTGGTCTGTGTGTGTGACAATCTTCTTAACACATACAAGACTTTAGTTGAATTTGAAGACAAGTTCGCTAGAAAGACAAGATTGGATTAGCCTACTAGTGTTAGCAAAATAATGAGTCCAACAAATGGGACGGGGCAGAAAGCTTTCACCAGTTTATCGTATGTGCTCGACCATGAGTCATGTTAAGCTTAAATTTTTACACTATATTAAACATGAATTTTACCAAGAGGGATATTGGTTCGAACCTCCGTGGACGCATCAGAAAAAAATGCACGCTACTTGTTCAGAATTTAAAAAAGAACTTCTACAGTGTATACGTTTTTCAAATCCGAGTAGCCGTTTGCAAAATATAGACTTTTAAAGTCACAAAGTTATATGTTTTATTATTCTCCACTACGGATGTTTAACTGGCTGGCAAGTAGCTCTGTGAGTGTGATGACACGTTCACGGCCGCCGGCCCCCCCTCCCTTCCTAAGCCTACCTGACACCTTACCGGCCGTAGTTGTAGTGTGATCAGTCTCTGTCTCTGTCTTTCTCTCTCTCTCGCTCTCGCTCTCTCTGTCTCTCTAGCACACACGCGAATAAAGTAAATGTATTTTAATTTGCTCGATCTGATTTAATTTTTAACAAATGTGATGTTATTGAAAATAATAAAATATACGTGTTAGTATCTTTTAAAAATATATTTTTTTTCGCTATTGATAACCTTGACGAATTAAATTACATTAAAAAATCGTATTTTGGAAGCACTTTTGTAATTCATGGTGTTTAGAAGTATGATGGTCTTTGATATTAATGAGCGAGGTAAAAATGAATCATAGTTATGTTTAAATAGGAAAAATACTGAAGACTCTTCTTACGTTTTTTGTTGTACTGTAATTAGTTTCATGAAAATTATGCCTCTGACTACTATATGTAGGGTAGAAAGGAGGGGTCGTTTATTGTTAAGACGAGCAAAGTAGAAATATCTGTTCTGTATATTAGTTATACATTGTTGGTTAATGTAAGTAGGTTTATATACTTTTTTACGTATGGAATCGATAAAAATGGTCAGGGTGAGAGATAGATTTTAGTTAGCGACCAACATCAAAGTCTTTAGCGCTGGAAGAATGGTTATGTTTTAGTCTGACTGTGAGATAGGAACTCGAAAAGAAATAAATGCGTATTAGAACTGTAATACATATGAAAGAAACTCTTAAATATTAGAAATAATGTATTTGGTTTCAAATTTACATACTATGTACAAACGCGAATGAAGAAAAGACCTGTAGCTTTACACGTAATCATTTTTACTCTCGCTTATTAGTATAATGTATTTTACATACACGATACGCATCGTATATGATGTCTGTTGATGGCGAAAAATGATTGACTATACTGGACGAGATCTTCCGTCTTGAATGATACTAACTCTTAACTACTGGAACCTTACCCTACGAAGAATGTTACATGCTACTGGCTGTACCGTAACCTTCTACAGATATGTCTTTCGGTAAGAGGCGAGATGTATTTTCAGAAAGTAAAACGTAGACGTAATTTAAGGCGAGAAAAAAATTTTGTATCTTGGTTTGCATTACGAGACAAAATACAGAGTCAAGACTCGAACTACAAAGGGTTGCTTTCCTTTATCTATAGAACGATATTTTTTGTGCTAGCAAAGAAATGTGAAATGTATATATGAATGCACTTTAAAATAAAACATGAAATTCGGTAACAAACATGTTTGCAAGACTGGATATAAGATAAAAGGATAAAACTTACATTAATAACTGCAGTAAGTATACGAATATCAGTAGTCTGGGACAGGTGATATTTCAATAGTGAAGAGGAAACATTACCTCCAGTGAAGATGGAAAATATTCGTGTGTGTTCTTACCGCAAGCATGTATTAATGGTAAAATATCAGTTTGTGTGCGTGACGCTGGGTGACATTAAAGTATTATTCATAGTATGTACCAGTGAGAAAACTAGGATATCTAGATTGGACAAAGCAACAACTAGAAACGGCATACGGGTTAGTATTTGATAAGGTCTCTTCTCTGTAGCTATACGTCGTCATTTAAGGAAATTGTAACCGTTACGTGTTTTACTTTGTGAGAATCGACATCAACACCTTCTAGACACCAGTGATACAAGACAATTGCGTGTGGATACGCTGTATGGAAACTAGGAATAAGTAAATGTAATACAAACCAGTGTCGTACAACATATTGATGTTAGAGCTGTAGACCGTATGCACGTATAGCATATAAGTACATGTCATGATATTCTCCCTACAAAGCAACAAGATTCGACGATGGAATGAACTTAGGAGAAAATTGAACCTACTACGAATGATGTGTTAATGGTGAAGCCATCATTAACTTCTGTTTCATATGTGAACAGCCCGGAATATTTGTCAATGACTTCAAGATACACTTCTTGATTCTGTGACATGATTTACAGTACATGTTGAAATGGTAGGGTAGGTGGTATGAGACGAAAAACATGTATGAATAATGACAGTTTGGTTTATTTTATACTATGGGTGTTAGAAGTGCGGGCGCGAGTTCAGGTGTATTAATAAGTTTATCATTCAATTGGGAATATTACGAGATGATTACGACGAACATGTTGAAAGTTGAGAAGCTAAAGCATCTATGGTTGCACAGATATTTATAATAAAAATGTAATTGTACTGATGTGTTTGGCTTTCTGAGGTAGTCTGAAGACATATATTGAAATGAAATCAGCAAGGACTAGCGTACACTACATCATAATATGAAAGAAAATTCGGTTCGATAACCTTGAGAAGAGTTGGAAAATCACTGAGTTAAGAAATAAAATGTATGGTTGAAGTGCTTTTACACTAAACCGGTACCGTATTAAGACACACATTGTAGGAAAGCGAACAGGACGAAGCACGTACAACTGTATGATATTTATTACATTGAATGAATAAGAGATGATTGAGTCAGGTTATATGCGTTGTTACTTACCTATGACCACAACTCACTTCGAAAAAAAATAGAACAGTATGTGTTCGATATTTCCTGTAACTAGTGGGAATTGTAGCAGTGAAGCAGAATTTTATCTACATAAGTGAATATGTTATGACGTGATGTGAGATCGTGGTGAACAACTTCGACTAGCACTGCGGTAGCTTTACCTCTGTTGGCGATATCTTCACTGGTGATAACTACCTACATGACAATGACTATGACGGCGCATGGAACTTCCTTGTCAAAACTGGTAATATATGTGACTGGGTCAACAAGGCATGGATGAAGCTTCTGTTACGAGTCCTTAGTTTTGCATTGTGACGACATGAAGTTGATGAGAACACTAAACTAAGGTTTTTTTGTTGCTTACCGAGCAATATATGGACATGACTGTGATAGTTTTAAGGTTAAGTCTAACTATATTTTCAAGGTATGTGGTGTTTGTTTTACAAGTAGTTGATTATATATTATATGTAAATAAAATGAAATTACTGGGGGAGAAAGAGTTTTTTAATTAATGTGGGTGTTTGACGAGTATAAATATTACGATTTAAATACTTTTTTCATGTAAAAAGTAAAGATGGAATAAAAATAGTAATATATGAAACTGAGGTAGCTGTTCAGATATGGAAGAAGGCCAGTGATACGAGATTGGATGATGATATTTGCATGGCTGCGAGATGTCGTGTATATGAAACTGCTCGCTAAGCAGAGACAATGTCATATGCGCGTATATGTACTGCAGAAGAGTGTAACGAACAGTTCGGACAGGTTCTGACAGGACTGTTGGAGAGTGAAGGTAGAGTTGTGAGGGGGTATTCGATGGTAGGTGCGTGTGCGTAGGAGTGGTGTGTTTAGCATAAATAGTATGAATATGAAATTGTAGGTCAGTTTCTTCGATGGGGTGGTGTACACCATGTTTGAAAGTAGTCGAAGAGTCTTACATATGTAACTGTCCTGAAAAATATGATGTTTTCAAAACGAATGAATGATTTTATCGGATATGGAAGGAAATGTAGCTAATTTGGTAGGAGTGTTAGTGTAGACGATGAAGTTCCGTAGGAAACAATGTCAGTGTAGTTATAAAAAAAAGTATTTACCAACAAGTTTTTTAATTAATTGATTGATTTTATTGGGAATTGATCGGATATAGCTAAGAAATAAGTCATGTTTAAAAAGTATTCATTAATGGTATTCAAATAAAGTTTTTGAAATTATAAATACAATGTTAAAAAACCGATAATTTTTAAATTAATGATCAATACGTAGTCTCAATCGATGGTTGTTACTACTTACGGTCATCTAGCTGCTATGTGAAGACACTGGTGACATGCTGTGTAGTGAGAATTATAAAGGAAATAATGTTTAGTCGATGTGTAAGAAAGTGGTGTTAAAGTTGGGAGAGGGGGTGGAGGGGTGTATTAGTTTGAGCGGGTTATAACACGAACGTCAGTGAGAGGGGAAAGTAGGGGCAGGAGGGGGGAAATTCATCACGTGACTAACAGCCAATTACAATGCATTCGGGTTGGGCAGTGGAGGGGGGAGGGGTGATAAGTTAATATATACATGTAAAAAGTGGTGGGGGGCGTCAGTGTGTCGATGGATCTCGTCCGGGTAAGACGTGTCGGTAGTTGATTTAATTAAAAAATTGTTTATATAAAAAGTTTTTATTAGGTAGTTTTTTACTAAAAAGTTTTTTACTAAAAATAATTTTATTAAAAGTTTATTTTATTAAATACGTGCAGGGTTATTATGGAATGCGAAATCGAAAAATTTTCGGAAGAAACACCAAGATGGCGGCCGGAATTAATATGGCGTCCGGAAACAAGATGGAGGTAATATTTTTTTTCGGAATTTTTCGAAATTTTTGGAAGTTTTAAATTTTTTTATTTTTTTGAAGTTTTTGAATTTTTTGAAATTTTTGAAATTTTGAAAAATTTTGGTAATTTGACACTCAAGGTCAAGGTTAAAGGTCAAGGTCAAGGTCACGGTTAAAGGTTAAGGTCATCCAACATGGCGGCCGGGGCCTTGACGTCACAACATGGCCGGGGGGGGGGGGGGTTCTCCTAACTCGGTCGGGCTCCTCAATCCGAATCCTTGTCCCAGAAGGAACATAATCATACTACTGCTGCTAAAAACTCCAACTCTTCATCTGCAAATATACCACACGGGTTCATGGTTGTCCCTAAAAAAGCCTGCAGTTTTTCTATTGCAAAGTGTTCGCTTTCTCGTCCATACAGAATAGCTTCTGCCTATCAAGAGTTTCCGTGCAATACCCTCTTCACTAATGCATCACATTTGGTCGTTGCACGGCGCTTACATACTGAGCCAAAATGCGACGCAGTTAGCAACTTCCTACGCTCTTTTATCCACATTCCACTTCCACTTTGAAGAATAGTTAGACATTCTGTTTTATTTGGTCCTCAGTTCTTTCAGAGAATTAAGGAGGGCCAACTGCTCTCTTTCACAATCGTCTTGCTCCATGTCTGGTCGTTGTGCATTAGCCCATAAAATTTGCCTTGTCCTTTCGAGTCCGAGAACAACTTCTTGGAATATTTTTTTCGTTTTATTCTTTGCGTTTCTTTTGTGATCAGGTGATTGGTGCATTCAATTTTTTTCCACAGTATGGCTTCGCTTATAGGATACCTTTACAGACATTGCTGTCTCCATCTGCAACAATTTTCACAGAATACATCTTCTCACTTGCGAGAAAACCTTCAAGGATAATCACAGATTCCATTCTTGTAGACGTTTGTTGACAGCCCTAGTATTCTGTACAGGCACGATCCTTGACTGTTACGTCTTGGTTTACTGCGCGAGCACAATTCGTACAGTTCTTGTTTTTACTCCCATTAACAATACCTTTCCTGTTTAGTATCCGACTCTCACAACCTGTAAAAGTTCAAAAGCATTATAATATTTATTGAATTCAGAAAAAAATTGAAAACTTGAAAACTAAGCACATATGCAACTTGCATCTCTTAGTAAGAATACTTCTTTGTGCAGTGGCGCAGAAAACATGATTTGGGGCAGAGAGTATCAAGGTTTTACAGCGTTGGAGCTGTTATAGCTTATTGTTTTATGGTTAGGTGAAATTATTATCAGTTAGTAAACACTGGAAGGGGTATAATTTCCTCGAAGTAAAAAATTATTGGGTTGCATATATCTTGTGAAATGAACTACTAAAATCACGATTTTGAAGGTATTGTGAAGTCACAAAAAAAAAAAAAAAACTAAAACTCTTATGTTTATCAAACTTTGTTGGTTAGATTTCCTACATCACTATTGTATTGTAGTGCATTGAATCGCGTTAATTTTTAATTTACAATTTTGTTTGTCAGATTCCTACATCACTATTGTATTGTAGTGCATTGAATCGTATTAATTTTTAATTTACAATTTTTGCAAATATTCTATTTCATGAAGAAAAATTTTGCTGCCACTGCAGTATCAGTTCGATAAGTTGTTTAGTTTATCTTATTTAGACTACACACTAACGTCAAACTTGTGACTTTGGCAGCTAATTATATTCAATTATACACAAAAATAACTCACCCAAAAATGGTTCACTTTGCGAAAACTGTAGCTCTTCTGGTAGATATTAACAGACCACTACTCCCCATAAATATAAAATTTTGAGCAACGTTCGTTAAGGATTTTGGACCCGTAAATTTCAAAATTTTATATTTGTGCCAAACAGTGTTCAACTTTTATACATCAGATAACATGTCATTTCCCCAAATACAAAAATTAGGTCCCATAGTTTTAGCATAATCACCTATCAAAGTCACAAAAGGGCAGTTGCGGTGCAGCCAAAATAATAAAAAATAATTAACTTACAGGAACAAGATCATTTATTTCGATACTTAATGATGTGAGATACTTCAAGGCACTTTTGTAAACACAAAGTGATACACTTTTGTAAACACAAAGTGATACAAAGTGTCAAACATATCATAAAATGCATTGATACACTGATTTTCAGTTCCTGTAATTTTTAATTGATTAGTTAAATACTTTTTTGCTTTTGGCTACACCGCAATGGCCATTTTGTGACTTTGATTAGTGATTATGCAAAAACTATGGGGCCTAATTTTTTTATTTGGGGAAATGACGTGTTATCTGATGTGTAAAAGTTGAACAGTGTTTGGCAAAATACAAAAAGAATGAAATTTTACTCGTCCAACACCCTTAATACTTAAGAGGATTCCTCGACTGGCGCATGGGCGGGCGTTACAGCATGTAACGCGCATACATTTTTACGCGAAACTGCTTGAGTTATTCATATTATGTTTACCTACGGAAAAACACACACTTGAAATAATGCTTCTATTTTTTTTAATCCAGCACGATTGTTAGAAAAACGATATTCGGGCCTTTCAAAATAGCTAAAATCGGGTTTTTTTAGACTGTTGTAGCTCCGAAAATGTTGCCTGAATTCGTAAAGTGCAAAACGAGAGGCATGCGTTGGTCCTTACTTCATACTGTTCAAAAATAAAATATTGAGGCCACCGCTTAAAGTCCCATAGTAAAAAGACTACAAAGGAAACGTTACACGCCAGTTTGGCGCGCTGCGAATAGAGGTGATATACTTCTCGTCAACCGTGGGACACTGGCTCTTATCGCTACGCTGTTACCACGCGTCAAAGGTGGAAATTTGACACCGCGAAGGACTCCTCTTAAAAGCCTCGGAATATTACCTAAACATCTCACATGAAAGAAAAGGCTGCAATTGCCACTGATTGATGACTTGCTGATAATATAATGAAAATGGTTTCGGAAAGCAATGGATATAAAAGGGATGATAGTGATATTTCAATAAATGATAACGAGTGCAACTAAAAAAAAAGAACATGGAAAGTAAATAAATTCCAACACATTAGGAGAAGGAATCATGCGGTCACGATTACAAACGGGCAACAAATCCACAGCCATATTTATTTATTCGTTGATACGGTACATGTATATGCGTTTCTCCTAAACAAATTACAGCTGATTTCTAATACATTTGAAAACAAGCCTTTGGAATTTGATATGACAAAACCGAAATCTAAAATCACTACCAGTTTTCATGTTTCCTATAGCACAACAGCTTGGCGAATATGTAGCTATTTACAATTAATTCTGACAGCTATTTTTCCATGTTTAATGATTCTTCAAATTATGTTCGCGGTAGAAATCACTCATCAGCTAGTATAAAAAAGGAATTGTAAAGTAAATGTGCATATTAAGGTTTCAATTATTATAAAACGTTTTATTTTATGCCAGCAATAGTACCACAAACAATCTTGAACAAACCTTCCCTCACTTCGGGGCTACCAGCAAATATATACAACTAACCGCTCCCAAATTCATTGCACTCTAAGCACAGGCGCACAAATCTGTATGCACTAAGTACACACATTTACACTAATATGTAACAGTAGACTATAATGTGCTAGCGTCTAACAAAACTGTTAGTACTGATCCCAACAAGTTATTTTTAATTCTGATGGCTAGTTTCTGTACAATAAATCATTTTTAAAAATTCCTAAGCTTATTAACATTGGAAAATTTTTGTCCCATTGCAAGGGTAGATATTTATTTATATCAAACTGGGTATCTTGGCTAGGTAAAAGTTAAATTCACTCCGTCATTCCAACTTCTAGCTACAGCGTACGCGAATGGAATTTTTTAAGCACACGAAGTGGAATCCACTTATCACTCCCGACAAAATAAGAATGCAGAGAGTCTCATATTAGTATTTGCGTTATATAACGCATTCTACAGTTTTCCTCTTCAATTCCCGTTTCAATTATGTTGCACAAGCGAGTATAAAATATTTGCCATGGCATCAAGCGTGACGTAAGAAATACACCACACACACACAAATATTACTATGCCTGAATATACGAGTATACTTTATTTAATGTTTCATTATGTTTGTTATAAGTTACTTTTCGCAGTGCCACACAGTTTTCATATTATGAATTATGTCGGTGTGCGTGCGTAAAATTTATACTCCACGAACATCATACAAACATCTATCGATCCGAAACAGAGTCGCTAACGAGAATCACTTTAATACATAGAGACACCTGCATTTCGCGAAAATATCGCGCGCCTGGTTGTATTGCATAACACTTGAGCTCATGTTCATGTCATTGACCAGGTGTTTACAACTACATATTGCGTGTGTGAGGTTCTACCCGCAAATCACAGACGTGTGGTGTCGCAGTAACCTTATTCTGACTGGCAAGATGTCCCTGCACAAAGACAAAGACCATGAAGCAGAGCTGCAGATGTGAACGTGTGGTGTTGAAACAAACTATATCGTTGTCGATGAGCATGAGTCAATGTTTTCAAAGATGCTGACAGAATGCGCGCACGTTCTTTCATTAGTGAGTTACAGTTACGTGTTTTGACATAAACAAGAGAACAAGAGCGAGAGGATGAGAGGAAGCTCTCTCGGCAAGGTTCGGCAAACCGCGCGTGTTTCTTCGTGTACATTCGGCCAGGTTGGGAGGAGGGTAGTCCGACAGTCTCCCTGGATGCGCTCGAAGTAGGGAAAGGAACCGCGGTGGTGGGGAAACATAATTCCGGCGTGCTCTCTAGTGCCAAAACGCGGAACTACGTAAAAGAATCACTTCAGTTTTCGTGACTAAATGGCTGGCCATATGTTTACAAATGTATATATTTTCGAAATCCTTATGTGCGTACAATTCACGCGATAAGGAAAAAAACTTTTTACCGGGAAATTCACAAATTTTTATGATTGTTTTATCAGAATTAGGATTAAAATAAGATTATAGCGTGAATTTCAGGACCTTTGTCTGTTCAGTGTTAACATATTACTTAGTTCCAATACTCCAACTACAACCTACAATAGATGTAAATCGTACGTTTTTCTCATGTAAAATATTGTCTCGAGACCCCGCCTTAAATACGGGTCTGGAGCCCACCGCCGCTTCAATGATTTGCAACTAGTCAGTCGGGATGCACTTGTATTACGATACACCTAGCGAGTTATGGGAACTTCAGTTCCCGGTCTCGTGACTGCACGGCCTCGGATGGCATATGAGAATTCGGCGTCGGCAGCGCATGTTACTCTAGTCGACAACGAGGTATCAGTGCGGCTTCAGAGAGGACAGAAACAAGAAATAAAAAACGCTGAAAAATTATTTACTAGTGCCACGGTTATGTTCAGGCAACTATTGTTTCCAGAAAATTGAACAAAATTAGAAAATAAAATAATACACCTATGTATCGGTGTTGTTATACTATTTGGACTATAATATTTTCGCATGTTTGGAATGAGTTCGTTTAAAAATAAAATTATTCTTTCATGTCGCTTCAAATATAAATTGCAGAAGATATTTGGGGGGGGGGGGGGGCAGCCCCCCAGATACACCACTACCGGCATGTGCCACCCTGCATATAATGAGCGTGCATCGAACGAGTGGGATGCATGTTCATGCATGTTTAGTAAATTTTGATTTAAGTAAAGTGTGACCTTCGGGTAGTGTTAGTGTATTCTAGAAAGAAATTGATCGACTTAATTTCATCTTGAACAAAAAAAAAAAAAAAACAAGGAAAGGAAATAAATAAATTTTGTCTTGGTGGTTGTTTAAAAAAATGTGTTTGGTGAAGTAAAAGGTGAAGTAAAATGTATTACACAATTAAAAAATAAATATTTGACTATAGGTAAAGTTTATAGCTTCGGAACCCCAAGTTTTGCTTAACTTGAAAGAGTAACTTATCATTATAACACGTAATTTTTTGATCAGTGATACTGATCATGTGACGATTTTACAACAGTAAAGGATTATTATGTGATTTATGTTTCAAGGTTATAAACTTAAGTTCAGATACATATTGTAGTTATGAAAATATTAAATATTTGATGAACTGCAAGTTAATTATCGTTCCAACATTTGTGTTTCCCTTAAGGCTGTTCCCTGATCACTAAGATTTTCGTTAGTTGTATTTGTATTTATAAGATACTGTATTGACTATTCTGTAGGTTCGGCTCTGTTATTTAAACTTTGTTGTGAGAGTGTACATGTGGAAAACCCAACGATACACTTCTGGACCCGGCATGCCCTCAGCTCTAGGAAGCGTTAGAAATTTTGAGTGCCTGCCTTTGAGATGACTGTGGGGTCCAGGGGGCTGTGGGTGGTAATAGATGGCTTGCTATGTACAGTATTATGAAATAAGTGTGCATTATAAATAGCACACTGCTGTTGAAGTATACATATATCTGTGCAGTCAAGCCCGCAATTCCGAGACACATAGATTCTCAAGACGTTTTCTAACATGTTAACTCTATGGAAATAAAACATATGCTGGCTGTTGTTAACACGTAGTTGTAGATATTAAACAATTCTATAGGGTTTTATTTGAATAAAAAAACTTTATTCTGTTCATCTCGCTTTGATCAAAAAATGTATTCGCAAATTAGTCATGCAAAAACAATCCTGATAAAATGCTTAGAAAATTTTCTGTTACAGTAACATTTTTATAGGTAACTATGTACTGGAATTCAGAAAATATGCTTTGTACTAAAGCAATGTGCAAATATTAAAACATTTGGTTGTTATATTGGTGTGTAAAAATTTCACTGAGAATACAATAGAACTAACAGAGTGTACAGTTCTTTTTGGAATAGTTCTGATATATGTTCACTACGCTATTTCAGTGATGGCTAGGAAAATACAATTTAGAAATGCACTGTGTTTTTGTTTCAGCCTCGCGATGCAGAAACATTGTTGTTTCGGGATGGAAGGCGTTGGATAGACATGGTGTTAGTTTATGAAGATGATGACTTCCCTGATACATCCTATGTTGATTCATTAAACCGAGAGCGCAGAAAGGTTTTTGAAGAAAATCTTAAGAAGGAAGGTCTTGAACTCGAACTTGAGGACAAAGAGGTAATAATTTCATGTTATGTAATAAGTTAAGTACTATTCGGTATTTTCCGAAAGTGGACAGGAAAAAGTGATTGAAGACAGGGGCTGGGAGCTGAGGATCGGAGGATTGGTCGGCGGTCAACTTAGATCAGCCAATTTTGTTTTTTTGGTAAAAATCTTGTCTACACCATATAGCTTTCGATCTTGACCTTTTGCACAGCCATATTGTTTAGACCAGCCATTTTCTTTTGGTGTAAATTCAATGCTTAATTTGTGTATGTCAACATTTTTGTGCCTGTCACTTAATGTTGGGATGTAGGTAGGTGTAGGTCATCTTGTTTCTGCCACGAGAAACTAGATGCCGGGCATCTTATTTCTGATGCTTAGTACTGGATGTCGGCAATTTTTTGGCATTTTAGTGGCCCTAGTGACTACCGTTTAGTTTCTCATATAGGCAGGAAGGTGGTTTTAGTATTGACCATTATTGCTTGCAATGAGGGCTGCCATTGTCATACGCATGGTGCTGGTAAGTTCGATGTTGTCCTAATAGGGTAAATATTAACTTAGTATATTAAAAAATTATTCGGATGAGGTTTGTTTCGAACCGTCAAGGTGTGCTCAGTGACCTAGCGGCCTTAGTTACAAGAGATTATGATCTTTTTAATTTTCAAGAACCTATAACAAGGGATGTATTATGTCACATATTTAAGTTATTTTTATCAGAAGATCTAAATTTAAAGTATACATATTGGAAACATTTTTTAATATGCGAGTAGCATAAAAAACTTCGGATTCCGCACCATAAGGTGAGCTGATGTTGAATTTTCCTCTTCGGAGGACCAAGATAGTAATCAAATCCCTTAAATTCTAAACAGAGTAAAGTGACAACCGTATCACATTTTTAAAACAAATGTTTTATTATATGGAGCGAGGTGAACATGTAACCGATTCGGATAATAATGCCACCCCATTTGAAAGCCAGATTTTTTGTAACGTCACCATTCCCAAAAAGTGATGCAATCATTATTCGAGATAAATTATATATGTGTTACTGCGTGGGGGGGGGAGGGGGGGGGAGGTTCAAAAACTTTCAGTTCTTCATCAGAAGGTGTGTTGTTTATTCCATCTGCCAGTAATTATTTTTTGTCATTTTGCCACGACAGTTGAGTGTCGCCGTCTCTAATGACCTCGCATTCGACGAGACATAAAGCCAACTGACCTTTCCTTAACACGACAGTGCCAATTTGTTTGTGCAGTGACTATATTAATGTTGGTGCTGGATTGATCTTGTGTTGAAGAGTTAAATTCCTATTGATTATCTCTTTAGTAATCATTTCCTTTAATTTAAATATTTAATCTCATTCTTCGGACTGATCTTGTTGCCATTGACCTTCTTCTAAACTCTACTTAATGTTTCTGCCTAAGATGTGTAAATACATTTTTCCTAATGGCCCTACAAATTCGCTCATCTCTACACCACCATGCAAACCCTTGAATTTTCCGACCACTTACCTGTTTTTCGTCGAGTAGCATTAGCGAGTTGTGGAGTAGTCTTTCGTGTCTGTATCCGACATGAAGGTAATGTCGTTGGCTAGGTCGTGTTAAAAATCTTCAGTGTTTATCTCATAAATGAGGAAGCCGGTGTTCTGTATTTGCGCTTTAAATTTGTCTTCATACTTGTTACGCATTGATTCAAAACTAAATTTAAACATTAGTGACTTTGATAGAGCAAACTTTTCAAAACGTTGATAAACGTTGGCGGCTGGAACATCAGCCTATTATTTCCTTGCCCTTTTTATAAGTGACGAATTTTCACCATAGATGGTCCTTAAGTGATGGCTGGCTTTGTAATTAATTTCTTGCCACATAGTTTCTTGCAGAATGGTTACATGTCGTGCCTTTTTCTCAGGAACGTGTTAAATTATGAACTTAATTTTCTTATCACAACTGCATTGGAAATTACGGATAATTATGTTTATAAACCAGTTTACTATCGCGTTATATCAATTACTGTTCGTGGTGCTGAGAGTTTGCTCTGGACCACGATGTACGTGCGCATTATATCTGTCTCTCTCTAATCTTGTGAAGTCACTTCGTAGCCAGATTGCTCGGAATGGCCATTTAAATGTATACAAATTCGTGCTTCTTTTCACGTCAACGATGATTTTTAAAGAAACTACGACGTGCAAGCTGATTGGGTCTCTCTGGAAATAAACTTGAGTAGATACTTCGTAACAACTGATCATTTACATACGAAATAACTTTTATTGGTGGTTAAATATGTGCCTACCAGTGCAAGCAAGACGACTTCGGCTCGTTCGGCTGTACTCACATGAAAGATTAAATAATGAAGTTAGTATATTGTTTAGCACAACGAAATGTACAACAATTTGCAAAATATGGTCTTCAAAAATTCGTTCCATGCTCATCAACGAAACGTATTATGGGAATAAGTTGTTTGCTTTCCAGGTAAATAATGTTTATACAGTGTGTGGTTAAGTGATTATTTTTACGTTTATAGGTAGTAACTAATTGCAAAACAGTTTATGTGTTACGAAAGTCAATATTTAAGTGAAAAATTTAAATGTTTTAGGTTATATTATTTGCCGAATATTTTAAAAGTAACTTTCTGGTTGTAAGCGTGGCCTAACCTACAATTTGCGCAATGTAGCTTGGACATAAATTATGGTAAGTATTATGCAAACATTTATCAAACCAGGCTGTTACAATGTGTTTAATCATTTTTCTTAACAATTATGTCCAGCAACTACAATTTAACAGTGGTTCAATCTGTCGGTTTAAATTGATATTCTAAGCCAATGCCAAGCATTGTTTGCAATGTCAAGCATATGCATGTTCAGGAGAAATTTTACAACAAAATCAATGTATTTTTTTTAATCTTAATGGTTATCTTGCACTATGATGTAGTTATAATATTAGTGACTTGCCTAACTTCTACGTTTTGTGTAGCATTTTAAAATATACTTGATTTAAAATCACCAAAATTCAGCTGTTGACGACAATATTAATAACTATTTAATTAGCAATTGGGCGACCGCCTAGTGAAAGCTATAACCTCTTCCTCAAACACCTCCTAAACTTTCCAATCCCTTCACCGGTACCTACTTCTCTGACAGCTAATTCCGCATCACTTCCTCGCCAGCCTCCTAAGCATAGAATTCCTACCCTGCTTTGTTATGCTCTTCAATATCGGAATCTTCTCACTACCATTTTATCTTCCTCTATACTCTGCGTTAGTTAAAATGCAGCATAATTTACCCCAGCCTCTCCCTCACCGTTCACCCTCTTGTACATCCTGACCAGTATTTTCCAGTACTCTCCTTAACTAAACCCGTAATGCTGTAATTAATTTAATTTTTGTATTTATTTTATTACAAAAAGAATACAATTACAAACAATATGTTACTTACATATAAAGTTCGGCCACTTTGAGCAAAGCTCTAAGTGAGGGCCTATTACAATTAACGATAACATTTTGGTGATAAGATGGCTTCAGGGTGCGATACTCTTGTCCATGTGTGCACAACTGCACACCTGGGTATATATACACCAATGGCATTTGGAATATCTCACGAGAAAGTTGAAAACAACTGTACTAAGAGAAGAGTATGATTTTATAATATGGAAAATATTGCACATGCACTACAATTACACAAACATAAAACCAAGACACTAATATTAATAATAATAATAATAATAATAATAATAATAATAATAATAATCAAAATCCTTGCAGATGGGCTATCGCCCGGTGGCAAGTCCACATCCCCCTACTCACTCTCCCTCCAGACCCCTTCTGAACTGCCCCACCCTCTCAACCCTTACTAGCTCCTTCCTCAGAATGTTCCACTCCCTCACCGACCTGACCATCATCGACTACCTACCCCTCTCCGTCCTCCTCCAAACACTCTGGAGCTTCTCAATGTTGTTCCCTCTCCCTCTGTAATCACTTCTGATCAACTGGGTACCTAACCTTCCCCATCCCCCCACACCCCTCACCACCTTGAACAATCTAACAAGCCTCTCCACTCTTCGCCTGCCCCTCAAAGTAATCCAACCCATTTCCTTCATTATCACTGATGGCCTGTAGTTTCCTTAATCCTCACCTGCCCTTGCCAAAACATATTACATTCTAACACTTAATACAAAAGAACATTTCACAATCACAAGTAAGGACTGACTGTGATATATATTAGGCTATATAAACACTAATTATCATCGTACTATACCCAATATGAGTTACATTACTACATAAGGAAACATAACAACAATATATCTAGAAAATACTGTGTGGAGGTAGTTATGGTTAAGTGCAATTTTAACATATTACATAATACAAAACTTAAATACACAGGCTGATAGAAGCCAACTTATCTTCATGGGCAAATTATTTTTAAATACATCACATGTTCCAGTTTTCCAGTGCTATTAGTACATACAAGTACAGATAGTAATAAATATTAAGTCTCTAGCCAATTACAGAGATCAATAATGTAGTATACTATCCCATGTCTCTAGTTTCTTGAATATGTCTTGCTTCAAATGTTTCTTGAAAATAACTAGGTTAGGGACAGGTTTTATGGTAGGGGAAAGGCAGTTGAATAGTTGCAAACCCCTAAAACTACATGATTTTCTTCCATATTCAGAATTGAAGGAAGCAGTTTGTTACCTGCATGCCTGGTGTTGTGATCATGTATGCTGTTTCCAGCTAAGCTGCTGTCATTTGCATATATGTGAGCTAGTAAGTTGCACTCATACATACTTCTTATTGGAAGGTCTTTTCTGACTAGTTAGATCTCTTTAGTACTAATGGAAGAAGGGAAATTAAACATTCTTTTAATGGCTTGGTTCTGAATGATCTGTATTGGGTGCACAGCATGTTTGTTAGCTGAGCCACAAATGGGACTAAGATATTGCAGATAACTATTTATAAGAGAATAATAAATATAATTTTTTACCACGACTGGCATCCCATGTAGCCTGCCCAACACTCTTACCGTTGGCAGAATTTCGTAAGTAATTTTGTCTGTATGAACATTCCATGTTAGGTGTTCATCAGTGTTTATACCTAGGGATTTCACGTGATACACTTTAGAAATGGGGGTATTTTTTATTGTGAGCTGAAAGGTTTCTTCGTATTTAAATCTTGGAGGACTGAATACAACATAATTTATCTTGCATTAATTCCGTATTAGCTAATTTTAATATTAGGTACATATTGAGTGTGTTGAGGTCTTCTTGCATTTGTTGCAACATAACGTTGATGCTGCACTATGAGTGTAATAAGGACAGTGTCATCAGCAAAAAGTATTGAGTCTTATGTGCGTTACTGACGATGCTTTTTTTATAGTAGGTACTTTGGTTTTTAAAATAATTAAGTCGTAGGCCCCATCACAAATATCATAACCAGTGAAAGTAGGTAGGCTGTAACTCAGTTTTTGTAGACATGTCAACCAGTATTTAGGAGTCTTGTAAGGCCTTTAGTAAACATAACTTTTAAAAATGTTTTTAAGATTAAGTTAAAAATACACACCTCAAAATTCTTTCTGTGCATGGAACTATAATACACACCTACTGCAGCAAAATTAAGAAAGAGAAATATAAAAATATTTTAGCCAAATTTTTGTGGAAACGTCTTAGTAGGGCAAAGTATTTCTGGTTGGAACATGTATGATATCTTACTAATACACCTTAGATTTCTTTGAAATATATTAAGTTTAAGGATTGTATTGTCTTATATAATATTTGCTTAAGATGTGGACTACATATGTTAAAGAGTGAAATTTTATATTTTTCTATACTAACATGCAAAACATGCAATTAAAAAAAACCCTTATGCAGTGTTAATTAGATGATTCCCAATTCTAGCTAAACATCATTAATTTTAGCAAATGTAAGTAACAATGGAATCAACACTTAATGTGGAGAAAAAGCCCTGTGTCATTTGAATGTCAGTTGTTTGTTCAAATCACCTCACCACATTCTTTGAATGATTATTAACTTACATTACCAAAATAGCCCATATTGCTTGAAATACTAACTTCTTGACAAGTTGGGTGGTTATAAAAATATTTGAACTACACAAGTTCTAATTTATTATAACATACCGTAATAAACAAAAATTTTATATTCAGTTCTTGGACTTAAAATTTAACTGAGCACTCAAAAAAGCCCTGATTAATTTCTATTTTCTGCCAGGTTATATCTTTCCGCTACATGTAAACATCAACATTGCCACGTGCTTCTATTTACATAGTCTTGTACAATGTTTACATTTACGTTACAGTGCTCCGATAAATTTTAGCTACAATATGTACTCATTAAATGCACGGGTGTTGAATATGTGCTATACTCAGTAATAATCTTAGTTATAAATACATGCGAGTAAACATCTTATAACACTGGTTTCTCTGTGTCTACTCTAACGGTGCTATTACCGTTACGAATCTCGTAAATGCATGCACAGTATATTCAAACTTTTAAATTAAAACCGCCACTAAAAACGCACACGACACACGCAACTCAAGAATTCAAGTTCCGTTCAGCATACTGTAATGAACGACGACGACGCACGTAAAGAGAAACAATAAATAACGTATTTTCTTAACGTTTGAAACAGGGAAAAAAAATGCTTTTTCTATTTCCAGATACTCAGGCTGGCGATCATAAAACATAACAACTTACATTACTAATGACTTCACATAATTTATCAATGATATTCATGGACATTCACTTCTAATACTTTTATATGTGTTTATCAGAAACCCATATTCATTACATAACGGACAAACAAACTGAATGACGCAATTCGCCTCCAAGCGGCGAAAACCTAACTCTGATGCCATCTGTCGGTGAAATTTCAAGCTACCCCTGTGGCGCGAAGAGTTAGCGGCATGTGCCAACGATAATCGACTCGGTTGCGTCGCATTGTGCTGCCGCTAATTAATTAAAACAATATAATCAGTAGGTATGTCAGTAAGAACTTAAATAAATATTTTAAAGTATATTAAATACAGAGAGGTCGTTTGCAATTGATGTTGTTTCACTAATACTGTATTCAAATAAGAAAATACACGGGACTACATGCAGTTATTCGCTACCAACCATACAAACAATAATGTAACTGTTGTTAATGTTGGCTTATATGCAGTAACGGCTA
>PNEQ01068588.1:0-20684 GCA_003012365.1 Medauroidea extradentata | reverse complement strand
GATCTGTGATCGACATATTTCAGTTTTTGAAAAAAAGACTCTGAGCTTAATAATAAAAACAATAAAACTGCCAGGGGGTCGGGTATCGGATAGGGGTCGGAAACTGATGATGCGACCCCAGTTCTTCTTGGCGTCGCTGTATTTCCTGATAACAGAGCGTGTTGACCTCGAGGGTGGCTTCTCTCTTCTTCTTCCGGATGACGTACTCTCTGTAACACTGATGAATCTTATATGAGCAAACAACTACAAACACAATAATTATAAGTATTTGCAACACAGAATAACCTGACACGATACTCGTGCTTGTTTCACAAGACTGTTTCAGTTTTAGAAGGTTGATTTTATCTTTAATATCATTTAAGGATATTCCATCTACGAGAGAATCTGTTTCATTTAGTTCTGTCAGAATACTCTGTATATCCGAATCATCATACTTGTCTTGTTTGAGTACCTCGTAAAAATGTACTTTTAACATGTTTTGAATATTTGGTATATAAATCTGATTTGGCAATACATAAACAGTGGTTTCTCCCGAAGAGTGTGGTAGTAGCATGAACTGTTTACCATGTACACTACAAGTTGGTTCCAATTTTAAATAACCAGTTCCCTGTAATGTTTGTGAAGTAATAGTTTTGTTTTTATCACTGCACTTAATTACTATGTCAGTTGGATCTTTCAAACTATATACCCATGCATTATTGAATTTAAGTTTATGAAATCTAAGAAGAAAGTCCGTGCTTACTTTGATATTGCATAATTTTTTCACTGATTCGGTATTTCCTGCAAACAGGCTGTATAAACATGGTTTGCTCACATGGCTTTTTATGGGCCACATAGGACGACATACATTACATTTGTTACAAATTCTCGACAGTAACCTAAGTCAGCTGTATTTAGTTCGATAAAGAAAAGCTTGTCGTCGGTAACTGCCATATATTCTGTTTACTACTATCGCCACGTAAGTATTGTTATTAATACTGCTAGCAGGTAAGCTGATTGCTTTGTATAGATTGAAATAACGATTTTGAGATTTTAAAGGTAATTCCACGTACAATCTAAGAACAGAACTACAGTAGCTGCATGCACTGTAGCTAAGTTGTAATAAGGATAAATCTCGCCAGTCTTCAGATTTGTTAAGAAAGATAATTCAGCGTGCAAAACAATACTTCTCAATACTCTTGTTAATTTAGTGGGAGTTATGAAGTAGGTAGATAATTTACCGAAGCTCGTAAGATCTAAAGCTTGAGTGAACAAAGTAACTTCTTCCCTAATGTCACTTAATACGGATTCAAATGCTATAGCAGAACTCACGTGATAAAATACGCTTATTTGCTTATTAATATCATTTATTTCCGCATATACTGACTCCTGTAAATCATTCAACTTATTTCCAATTGTATTGGCGGCCCTGGCTAATTTGCGAATCATTCTTTAATGTCTAGTTACCGATTTCTTTCTTTGGTTTAATAAGATAATTTGATCTTTCAATATACTGACAACTTCGTTATTATTACGATAAATCTTAGACAGTTTTTCATTTATTTTAACTAAGTCACTTTCTGTAAGGGTACCGAAAAGAAATTTTAGTACTTCACCTCCCGCGTCTATCAGACCTCATTTATTCCTGCCTCGTGGTTCTAAAGTATTCCTTAAATTATCGATCAGAGTTGATACTTTGTTTGCTTGTGTTGTGAGGACATCGACCTCTTGTATTATAGTCTCTCGTATACTCTGAGTGTAATTTCTTATAAACTCCTCGGACTCGCCAGCATAAGTTGACGAGACATGTTCTAAAAAGAACATAAACTGACGTACAGCTGCTGAATAGTAACTTATGTCTATATTTAAAATTAGATTCCATTTATCACCTGTTACCATCATGTTTCCTTCCTTTAGAAATACGATACCTCGACTCTGAGATTGGTCCCATCTTCTGGCTGTTACTGCGATGACCGCGACGAACAAAACTGCCACTATCACTGTGAACAAAAAAGAGAGATTATTCACTGCATCTTTAATTATGACATAACCCAGGGCAAGTCTTGAACAGGTCCTCTGCTTCTAAGCGCATACCCTTCGCTAAGTGTATCGTCTGTCATTTTTTTCCAACACCTGGTTCGGTGGGTTAACACTTAGAGAGGAACATCCGTCTGTGAGACGGATATAGTTTGCTTTTTTACCGACTGAAGCGCTACACTTCATTGCTTTACGTCCGCCAGCTAGCTCAGTTGGGATCTTGATAATGTCCGAGTGAAGTCGTGTGACCCTCCATGCCTGTCTTCCCACCGAAAGCGAAGACCGTGTAAAATATACCTAGCCTGACAGACGGATATTCCTGATAAGGGTGAGTAATACATCCGTCTCACAGACGGGCATTCCTATATATGTAAAATTTCAACTACCCCGTCTCAGAGACGGATATTCTATAATTATATCCTCTCGAAGACAAGTGAGTGAGTGTGAGATTTGGGCAGTTCTTAGGGCCTTGAAAGCATATGGAGGGTGAATGATACATGTAGAGAGCAGTGACGAATGGTATTTCGCTTATAAAACCAATTCATAACTGCCGTAGTCTAGCACGATTCCCACATGATGAAAATATCGAGCGAACATACTGGGTTCGACATAGTGAGAGGCTAGGGTCCTAACCACTAGTCTACCGCGGCTCATTGAGAGAGGTTTACATTATTTTTTTTACTGATATGTTGCAGTTTATGCTCTGGAATTGCATTTATAAGTTAGTATGTTCCTGTTTTCAGTTTACCAATGGCTGAAAAAATGCCAAAGAACATTTCAGAGAGGACAAAAAGAATAGTTGCGATGGCAACTGAGGAGCTTTCTTATGCTTCAGATTCTGATCTGGATTCAGACGACTCCTATGTTCCTGATGAAGATGAGTTAGTGTCGTCGGAACATGAAACAGATTCTGAACTTGAGGAAGGACCCTCGGAAGAAGAGATGGATACAAATGTGAGTACACCGAACATTCATTTATCTGATGTTGACACAACTCCTGATGAAAATAGTAGTTCTTCTGAGGATGTTGATGACTCAAACGAAAGAAAATACTTTGGTAAAAAAATTGTTTTTCCAGGAGTTCTGTGCCCCAGTGTGCCCCAAATTCCAGATCATCTCAAAACATAATAACCATTAGAATTTCAAAACCTACTGGACCAGCCCTTGCATTAGGGGATATGCCAACTCCTCTCGATATCTGGCATCTGTTTTTCACAAATGATATTGTTGAGGAATTAGTACTCAGAACAAACGAGAAACTTGAATCTGTGAGAGAAAAAAAAAATTTCCTAAAGACCCTTCATACAAGAATACAAATATCAAAGAAATGAATGCCTTGCTCGGACTTTTGGTTTTGTGTTGTATTTTCAAATCATCTAGGGAGTCCCTAAATTCACTGTTCTCAACTGGAATAACTGGTAGGTCCATATTTAGATGTATTATGTCTGAAAAAAGATGCCACATCTTGCTTCGAGCTTTGAGATTTGACGACAGCTCAACCCGTTCGGCTCGAGCAAAAACTGATCCAGCTGCCCCCATTAGTGACATTTACAATGCTCTAATGAAAAATTACATGATCAGTTATTCCATTGGAGCATTTGCGTGTGTCGATGAGACATTAGTGCCTTTTAGGGGGCGATGTCGTTTTCTAATGTTTATGCCAAAAAAGCCAGCTAAATATGGTTTGAAGCTGGTTTGCATCACAGATTCTAAGAACAGTTATCTGTGGGACTTGTACATGTACACAGGAAAGGGTAGTGACGGACAAACGCTAACTGAAGAGGAAAAAAGATTCCAGAAACCAACCCAGACTCTCATTCGTCTCACACGAAATCTAAAGAACACTCACAGAAACATAACATGCGACAATTGGTTCACATCTATTGAAGCTGCAGAGTGGCTGTGGGAGAATGGTTTGACAATCGTGGGAACACTGAGAGGAAATAAACGTCAGATCCCTGAGTTTCTCCCTCAAAAGGACTGGCCAGTCAACTCATCTGTCTATGGATTCACCAAGGAACTGACAATGGTATCATTCGTCCCCAAAAAATGTTAAGCAGTAATAGTTTTATCATCTATGAACCACCAAGAGCACTTGGATGCAGTAAATGGTAAGCGAGAAATAATTTCTCTTTACAATGCAACGAAGGCTGGAGTTGACATTTTGGACATGAAATGTAGCAACAATTGTGCCAACCGAAGAACCAGAAGATGGCCATTAGCAATTTTTTATCACCTCATTGCTGTCAGCTGCTGCAATGCACACACCCTTTATAAGCACTTCAAATCCAAAGACTTGTCAAGGTTTGACTTTATGCATCAACTTGCATTGTCGTTGATCAGAGATCATCTCCAGGAACGACTGAAAATCCCTAACCTGACGAGCAGCTTGAGAGAACTCATCTCTGAAGCACTGGGCATTGAAAAAGCTTCGCCTAGTCGATCAACACCGAAGACTGACAAGCTTGAAAAAAGGAAAAACTGCCGCTACTGTCCTTATCAGAAAAACAGGATGACCTCATACAAATGTGTCAATTGCAGCACTCCTTCATGCCTTGAGTGTTCAAAAAAATTGTGCAACCTTTGTGTTGAAAAAATGTGTACGTGAAATGTCTAAGATAATAATCATGCATTCAGAATTGGGTACTTTACATTCATTATAATAAGACTGACTAGTCCAGACTGGATTTATGTTAGCCAGTGAATAAGGAAATTTTTTCACATTTTTTGTTAGTAACAGTATATTTATTTGTTTAGTTTAGCAAGACTTTGTGTTCTATTTCTATAAAATACATATAAAAATGGGTTTTAAAATAATTATAGCTTTTACCTAATGCATTTTTTTTGATGTTCCGGTTTTATAGTCATTTGATGTTGTAAGTTATTTTGTAAAGTTTTGTAATGGTTGCACTATGTGTTATGTCTTATTGAAAAGGTTTAGCAGAGACATATGGTTTTGTAGCCAAAAACTTTCATAAAAATTGTACAAAAAAGGAAATATATCATTAGCAATATGTTAAAAAATAGGTATAGTGAATAAAACTGGTCATCCGCCTGTCAGACGGATGTTCCTGTAAATGCTGTGTAAAGGTATGTTCCCACCTAAGTGTTAAAATAAGCTACGTCATTGCTTCCTAAAAATATTGCTGAATTCGCGTCTCCTGTCTGTTCTTCATATTTTTCATTTATTTTTATAGCCTCTTGCTTATTTAGAACAGTTTCATCTACATGCCCAACATAATCACCTTTTTGTAGAAATTCAGCACCTTTGTGAAGCTTAAGTCTATTTACATGCACTAGTTGTGTCTTGCGACCATATATTTCCTTAATCTTAAAATTAACAGGGGATATCTGTGATACCACTCTGTATGGACCCAACCATTTGGGGACAAATTTCTTATTTAACCCTCTGGGGACTGTCTCATTTTTCAAATAAACTATTATCACCTATTGTTATTTTTACATCTTTCGACCTTTTATTAAACTGATATTCTCTAGAGTCGGCGGCTCTCTGTAGATTCATCCTAACTACCTCAAATGAGTTTTGTAGGCGCAACAACAATTCTTTTCCATAATTTTCATCTACTGCGTAATTTATTTGTTTTGGCCTTACTATGTCATCAAATGGTAAGCTAATATCTCTGCCATGTACTAGGAAGAACAGGGTTTCTCCTGTCGCGCTGTGTGGGGTACTCCTGTATGCTAATAATGCATACGGAATCCATTCATCTCAGTTGCGTTGATCTTTATTTACAAAGTGAGATATCATCGTTATAAATGTCTGATGGCTACGCTCTACCTGACCATTGCAAGCTGGATGGTATGCCATGGTTTGGAGCTTCTTAATTTGCAAGAGTTGACAGACAGCGTTCATTAGCTTTGAAACGAAGTTCGAACCTCGGTCAGTTAATAGCTGGTCGGGAGCACCATGCCTAGTGATAATTTCAGTTACGAAAGGTTTTTGCCACAGTTTCTGCTCTTTGATCTGGAAGGCATATTGCTTCTGGGTATTTGGAAAAGGCGTTCTGAAAAGTAAGTATATATTTATTTCCGCTTAAGGTAGTAGTTAGAGGTCCCACTATATCCATACTGACCCTTTTAAATGGATATAAAACTTCCTGAAATCTTTGTAAAGGAGCTGGCTTATTGTCAGGAGCACGTTTTCTAATATTACAAGATTCACAATTTTGACAATAATTTACTACATCACTGTACATATTTTCCCAATGAAACATTGATCTTATCAAGTCGTAAGTTCTACGAATTCCTTGATGACCTACGCAAGGCAAATCATGGTAAGGGGATAAAATTTTCATTTTCATGGATTTTGGTACTACTAGCCTATCCTCTCTCTCATTACCCTCTCTACACTTATACATTATTCCTTCCTCGTCTAAAAATGCTGGGAATCCTTCTCTTCCAATTTCTTCTTTTTAATTCTTATAACAGAACAGTCTTTTTCTTGTTCGCCCTTAATTCTTTCTGTCCCAAACAGGGGTGTAAGGAGGCGAAATCGTATGAACAGGTAATCTAGAAAGAGCATCAGCATTACAATTGATTTTACCGGGTTTGTGTATTATATTGAAATCATATTCTGATAATAAAAGAGCCCATCTAGCTAGTCTCGAACTAGGTGCTTTCATACTCAAGAGCCAACGTAGTGGTCTGTGATCGGTGATTACCGTGAATTTTATACCAAAGTGGTAATATCTCCACTTTTTAACTGCAAATACGACCGCTAAGCATTCCAACTCGGTGGTCGAATAATTACGTTCAGCCTTGTTTAACTTCCTTGAGATGAAATATATTGGGTGCTCTTTGCCATTGACCTCTTTTGATAAAACAGTGCCTATCGCAATACCAGAGCTATCACACGTCACAATGAATGGTAGTGAGAAGTCTGGGTATTTCAGCACTGGTTTGTCGCACAAAGCATCACGCAATTGTTTAAAGGAATTTTGTCTATCCTCGTTCCAAATAAACGGTATATCTTTCTTAGTTAATTCAGTTAAAGATTTCGCTATGTTTGAAAATTTTATAATGAACCTCCGGTAATAACCAACAAGGCCAAGAAATTGACTTCTTTAACATTCTTAGGCATAGGGTAAGACTTAATGACTTCTATCTTTTCCATATCGGGTTGAATGCCTTCTTCAGAAACTAAATGACCTAAATATTTCACTGAAGTCAAAAGCAACTTACATTTTTCGGATTTTAATTTAAGTTTCGACTCTCTCAAACGTTCAAAAACTAACTGCAAATTATCATAATGCTCTTCCTTTGTTTTGGAGAAAATAATTATATCGTCGAGATATACGAAACATGCCTTTCCTATTAGTCCTTCTAAAGTTGAATTCATAAACCTAGAAAATGTAGCAGGAGCATTAATAAGCCCAAATGGCATTTTTAAACAGTGGTAGTGACCATCGGGTGTGAAGAAGCCTGTTTTCTCCTGATCTTCCTTTGCTACGGTAATTTGCCAACAACCTGTGCATGCATCTAGGACTGAGATATATCTTGCACCGCCTAACATATCAAGGGTCTCATTTATCAATGGAAGGGGGTAAGGGTCGGGGACGGTCACTGCATTGACCTGTCTCATGTCCAAACAAGCCCTTACTTTAGTACCTCCATCCGCAG
Source organism: Medauroidea extradentata (assembly GCA_003012365.1). Taxonomy (NCBI): domain Eukaryota; kingdom Metazoa; phylum Arthropoda; class Insecta; order Phasmatodea; family Phasmatidae; genus Medauroidea; species Medauroidea extradentata. The sequence goes on along the minus strand of PNEQ01068588.1, from coordinate 13,028 downwards.
TCTTTTGGGATACTAAAATAATAGGTGCCGACCACGGACTAGTAGAAGGAACTATAACACCTGCTTCTAGCATAGTGTCTATTTGTTCTTGGAGTACGGGTTTCTGACTATGAGACACCCTATATGGCCTCACGCTAATTGGTCTCGCATCTCCGGTGTTAATTTTATGTACAACCTTATCTGTACATCTTAATTTCTGTCCTTTCTTTAAAAATACATCATATTTTTTTATTACTAGCAACAAATTTTCTCTGCAGGACCTTCTAAATGTTCTAATTTTAGCTGACAACTTATATCACATTCGCCGTCTGGTACAAAATCAAAATAACTAATTCTCTTATCATACTCTACATCGGACTCTTTATAACAATCATAATTCTCAATCCATTCTTCTGAACTGATGGCTTGGGTTTTATCTGTTTCACAATACTTACTAATGCTAAACACATTAAGTGGATGCAATTCACTATCAGCATCAAAAGTATTATTTTCAACATTTTGCGGGTTTCCTTCCTCAAAATACAACGGGCACTCAAAATCTCTTAAGGGGCTCGCTTCCCCTAACAGTTTTTCTCTCCAATTTTATATCTCTCTCAGAATTATTTACTACAATTACTGGCACACAGCCTCTTTCATCAACTCTACACAATAATCTCTCAATAATGAGGTGTTCCCAGGGGCACACGGGCTCTATTACCACCTCCTCACCCAAATGTAAATCTTTAATTTTACCTTGCAAGTCAGCTCACTACGGCGTGGAATTACAGTCGCAACATGCAACTCCACCCGCGCTACTTGCCTCTCAAAAGAGTGTGAACTTGGGTCTGCAGAGTCAGAGCGATAGCCACCGTCGTTAGACTGCATGGGAATGTCTACTCTACGAACCGCAGGACAAGGGCCTGAAGAATCTCCACCTCTCGAGCGTAGGCGTGAGATATCATCATCCCTGGGGCACGAAGAACAAGGGCCACAACTTCCGTCGTTAGACTGCAAAGTCTGGGTTGCCTTATTTCTCCGCTTCGGACCACGACTGTCGGGTGTTCTCGCAGCCGCTGGAGGGTGATCAGTCCCCGTGGCCTTGGCAACACTACGTTCAGACAGTCCAGCGACATGCGCCGCCCCACACTCACTGCTAATACCGCCGACCTCGAAGGTCACGGTCTGCTCTGATAACGGAGCCTAGACACTGCCCGTCGTGCCGGACTCCACAAATAACGTGCCCTCTCTCGAACTCGCCTACTCTGTCTTATCTCTTCGTACAATAACAGCTGTACCATATAAATCAAGTGTGGACAGACTGATAACTGATTCACCCACTTCTAATAACTTTTGCTTTGAATCAATTTTACACGAAAATTTACTCAAGAAGTATAACCCTAACAAGCCATCAGCATTGAAAATCATTTTATCACTATATATAATACAATCATGAATACACATATCTTCTCCAGCTAAAATATTTACGAAAGCAGCTCCTAACAACTCTAGCTTACTGCCGGTGGAAGTCTGCAATTCCACATCATCATCAAGAGTCCGCATGTAAGTGCCCCCCTTAAAACAACTCTTTTTTAACATAGTTACGGCACCTCCTGTATGGTTCTGAGTTTATGTACACATCTGCTAATAATCCTGGTTGTAGGTTAACACTGTTTACAGGTAGTGACCTGGTTCTAACAATTTTACTTCTTAATGGCGTGCCTCTCCAGCCCAGGGCTGTGACTGGGGGCCTTCCCCGTTTAAATTTCCTTTCTTAAAACATTGGTCTTCTCTGTGCCATACTCTCTTACAATACTGACACTTAGGTACGCAGCACATTTCAGCTTTGTGACCTTCACGTCCGCAAGTACTACATTTGATAAGTTTAGAATCTTTTGAAATATGACCTATACTGCCACAGTTATAGAATTTTCTTGCTCTACGCTCTCTAGCCAAATGCCCCGATTTACCACAGTTATAACATTTCTTTTCACTTCTGTAGTTGTTAAAGCTATCCCTATATTCATGTGGGTCCTTCGCGGTATTTGCCACTACATGAGCATATGATCTACGGCCTGCCATCTGTTCGTTTTGCTCCTCCTCTTCAGCGAAAGTGACAGCCTGCTCAAATGTACACGGTGAACGGGATAATACGAAACGCTGGATACTACTCAGCATGCCCTTCAGAAATTGTGCCAAAACATTTTCTTCGAACACTTTAGACCTCACACTAGCTTCGTCGGGCGGACCATGTGCAACAATTCCGCTCCCGACTAAGCGAAGGCGGGTCGCATATTCCCTAACTGTTTCTCCAGACTTTTGTAAACAGTTGGAAAATTTATCAAAAGAGGCAACCCTATGTTCGAATATTTTAAAATTCTTTCTCAAAAATGTCACAAACTCGGCCCAATTGGCACACTGTTTCATTTGAGGGTTTGCCTTCAATACAATTAGAGCCTGTCCCTTAAGTTTCAGTTTGGCACATGTAAGTTTTTCAGCATCGCCCCATCCTACCATATCTGCAACGTTATCAATTGTATCTATAAAAACATCTACGTCTTGTTGCGGTTTGCCTTCGTAACATTCAAGAAAATGCAGCCATTGTACAATTTGCGGGTTAACTACGGCCATTCTAAGATCCTATAGTTTTATGTTACCTGACACGTTATGTTCTGTTTCTTCACCAGACCCGTGTTTAGTACTTGCGCTATCTTGGGGTGCTTTATCTTTACCCATGTTGTAAATCTTTCAGCTGGCCCCGTCTCACTTGATACTAGCAGTCACTCAATTTGTTAGTTTTCCCACGTGCAGCATGCAAATACACTTATGAGCAACTGCAAGTAGCAAGGGTCGGTAGTGACATAAATTTGCATAATATGACTTGAAGTCTCTTAAAGTTTCAACATGACATATCTCTTCAATTGTATTTCAGCAGATTACACTTTTCAATTTTATCCTAACTATCCTATTTATTACGACAATTAAAATTCTCCCGACGAACCTGACGATCCTAATTATTCCGACGATCCCACCGCAACTGCCACCATTTAATGTCACGACACCAGGGGTGCCGGTCAATAAGACGGTAGGTTCACTGCCACCAGTTAACCTAGAGCTTATGAAAGCATAGGGATAGACGCCCCTTAAGGCCTAGATGTTGGGAAGGCCTCGCCTGAAAGATGTTACCAGGCGTGCGGTTTATTACTTCGGTAGCGAGAAGGGATCGGACGGGTACCAACCCGGACTTACAGCATGGGCAATTCAGTTACAGTAAATATTTAACGTTTGCACACCACTAGCGCCATAAAAGATAAATGCCTAAAATGAACCGTAAACATGAATAACCTGTGCTCAAGGTTCTAATTCTACACTACCCCAAGAGAAGTACATACTACAATACTAGTGAATTACAAGGTTTTAAACTTGTACTCGCAGTACGCGCAATAGTAGACCTTGCGAATACCTTTGACTGGCTTAGTACAATAATTACATCTACAGATCTCAACTTCCCGGAACAAGATGGTCTTTACATATGTATCAGAGACAAACTCTGCCTGTTTACATATAGGACAAGAAACTTTGAGTTTAAGCATGGCAAGCCATTAACATTCAAAGAAAGAAGAATTCAAACCAATCTTTTATTTCTACGTTTATCAAAATAACAATTCTTTAACATACAATGAAATGGAACTTCTTTCTGACAACCAAGCTAAAATGTTAGTTACAAATATAAAAAGTACACTTACATCGTGACATCGTTCCCTCTCGAGCAGCAAGCGTCGATCAGCGACCACGTTGAGAAAAGAGCATAGTGAATAAGCGCATCAGAGTATAAGCGAGCGACTCAGCTCGCTGAAGGGGTATATATTCACCAACTGCCCGTGACCTCTGGCCTCCCGATTGACGTCAATGGCACAGGGTTCGATGTTACACCACAGAAAGCAATGACTGGACAGTGGCGTGACTATGTTGCTAACCGCTTTGAACTACTTAAATTGAATCACCAGAGAGAGATCGTCATCCAATGAGCCAAAGTTCATTAATAATGGCATTCACGCACCGCAAATGTTTACTTGTTTGCTAGCTGCTGGTTTTACGTAACCTCTTTCTTACAGTACAGCCTTTGGCTGATGAAACATTATAAACAGCTTGCATGACATGTAGAACTGAACATTAATATAATCAATATAAGAATTCAATACAAAATTTGTTTTAAACAAAACACAATATGAAATTAATGAAGTACTAGTGCAATGGACTCAGAACAAATATACACAAAATAAATTGACGTCTTAAAATCTGACTCCTCACAGTATGACTACTATCACACCAAATCACATGGCTGCATAAATCCTTCAGCAAGTGGCCATGACCTCAATTGCCACAATCAGTGAGCAGAGCAACTCATAGGGTGGGGACAAGCTATCTGCTTCACTCTTAACTAAGCTCTAATCACCATGGGATCGTCCACAGTAAAAATAAAAGAAAATAAAAAATTAAAACCCATACCAAATGTCCACATCAAAACATTAACATTAAACAAGGGGGGTGGGGGTATATCAAACGTAAACAAACAACAGCAACTCGCAACATCTTAAGCCTACTGCCTCTCCTTGCGCAGCTACGGTGTACTACAGTTTTCAACATGTTTGTCAACTAACCTGTCAACACTTCCGGGTTTCGAGCGTAGCTCTACCGCAATTACACATTCTCCCGCTGTCAACATCTACTTCTGACTACTCCTACATAAAAATTCGTCTAACATCTTATTAACTAACTAACACCAATGTTAATACTTATCTCATTACGAAGTCCATCCTTCCAGCCTCCTCCAGGCTGACCCTTGATCACCAAAAACTCCGCTACCTCTGTCAAACACGTCCGTCGCTCGTCGCAGCTTCTCGCTCACCGCGTTCAACACAACTCCCAAAACGATCTCTTCGGCCATCTCCGCCGTCAGGCCTCACCTATGCTACCTTCGTCCTCAAAGCCCATTCGCCTTTAATTTTCTCCATCCCAAGTACAGGGTACATGCACCGTCTGCAGCCAGTCAGCACTCTGTAGCTGGGAAAATCTTCCCCAATCCCTGCGCTAAGCCCTAACTCGTATTTTTCTCACCCACGCGGCTCAGCACATCCCACAGCCCGGCAAGATACTACCCTATCGACTTCTACTGTCAGCGCACCTCTCCAGCTCCAAGCCTGTCGGTCACGTACTCGCTTCACGATAACTCCGGATGCTGTCTCAGCGTCCCACGCCTTGTTATTGCTACAGCCTCCGATAACAAATACTGCCTCGTCCCGCACTTCACTGGCGTACACTATGTGAGCCTAACTCATCTCTCAGCGAAAACTACGTGCGCTGCCTGTCTCCCTCTCTCACGAAAGCCAACTAACATAAAACCTTACCCAGTATAACAATTGTTAAGTTCAAGTGAAAGTAAAGTTAATACACCAACACGACATTGAAAAGTTTATAAGTCCGAATAAAAAGCAAAACCTCAGAGAAAAAAAAGAAAAAACCGAAAATCCACCAAAACGAGCTAATTGACAAAAAAACCTGTAACAGTACCAAATGCGTATAGACTCTGCCTTGCAGTAGCAGTCCACCAAGTACTGTTGGAAAAGTTTGCCGGAGTGATGAAGAATTGAAAATTCATGCATTTGCATGATTCTGTATGCATAGAACTGATTGCAAGTGACAGACTTGCGCACATCGCTAACGACAATAATGTGGTCTTGTCCACTGGTGTACCCAGGTGCCCCACTCGGGTAGAGAAGTGGATAATTCGTTGAATCTACACATGAATTCAGTTGGTTGATGCTCTGCACTGGATGATCTCTGGAATACACCCGAATGTCGTTCCTGATGGGCAGCTCATCGTCGACGAAAATAGCTGCAACCTTGTTGACAGCGACACTAAGGTTGTACACGTTAGTCCTTGTCGACACCTGCCACGATAGTAAGTATGACTTGACGACGTGTGCGTCCCAACTGCAGTGCATCGGCGTCTTCTGATAGCATAACCTCTCTCATGGTTTTATGCATCCAAGCAAACTGATTAATTTCTGTCAAGAGAGCCTCAAGCTGCTCTACAATACCAATTTGAATGGGATTATGTTGATGGACCCTGGAAGTGTTTGCTTCATCAACATCAATGAAATACAATTGGTTGTAGCACGGTTCGTTGTCGTCCACTGGCCGAGCTGCCCCCGAAGTCAAGTGGTGAACTTGCCCTTGGATCTGAATAGTTTAGACAGAACGGGCTGGAGACTGAACGATACCGTCAGCACAAAATGAGGCGAAGGAAAGTTCGGAATTGTAATTCCTTATGAATTGCGTGTAGTCGATAGACTGGTCGTCATCAGCTGTGAGAAGACGACGAATAAGTTCTGGCGGATCGCCAAGAAGAGGCAGCTTGACTTTTCCCCTCATGCAGCAAATAGTGAAAGAGCGATCTCTTTTGATAACTTCATCAGGAAAGTAAAGTGCTCCACAATGCACACACATGGTCCATGCGACTCATGTCATGGGAATCAACATTGACAATTCCGTCCCTGCGAGCAGCACGATATGTGCGGACGTGATACACCATGGTACCTGGCCCTGGTCCTTGGAGCTGGTTCTGTATTGTCGAGTAGGTTGACTGGAGCGATCTCTTCTTTATAGAAAGGACCCAGTAGTTGGCGGGCAACGTCCTCGTCAATGATGGTGAAATCTTGGAGCATTTGCTCATCCTGTTGTGTGTTAACATGATGCGGGAGTAATGGAACATCAGTATGTGATGGTCCAGCATCTGACTGGAATGTATCCTCGAAGAGCGCCTTGATGGCATTGGGCGATCAACGACCTCTCTCGTGACAGCTTCTTTTATTGGTGTTGATGTCGAAATGGTCACAGAAGATGACAGACTACTCTGCGAGGATGAATCATCATCCGATTATACAGCGGTTGAACTTTGCGATGATCGCTGAGAAAGTCTCTTGCGCGACAGACGCATTCTCTTTGCTTGAGTTTTGTTTTTTGTCCTGATGGCAGGACTGGAATACTACTTGCGTCTAGGCATGACGAACAGCAGGAAGTTTAACACTTTCGAATGTATGCAACAGAACAAAGTCCAGGAAGGCTCTTTTGCCATCAAGGCGTGACAACACACATGAAGCACACAAAGAAGTCCAAGCTGGAATGTTTAGCACAGGAACACAGTACACTGAAAAAGTTTTTCTTTATGTCTGATATAAAATCAGAAGCACAGGTAACACACCAATGAGGGCACCTCATCTCAATGAAGGCAGCACATCTGCAACAAAAAGAAACATGTGATCAATCGCACAGCATTTGCAGCAATACAGAAAACCGTGGTATTCCTGGCTGCGAGCGACACTTGAATGCCACATGACACCTGGCGAAACAAATGTTATGTCAACATGCTGCGAAGCAGCGTCCCTCCGACAACAGTGTCGCCGAACAGGTTCCCTCTTAAAGGCGCGACATATATAATCACGCCACATCAGACACCTTAGCAAATTATTGACAGGTAATTATGAACATCCCTCCTGTACACAATTATTATGGCTCCCTCTGAGCAGGTACGATGCCTGGAGACCAATGTGAAGGCATTTGAAAATGTAAGAGGCACAGAAAGCACCTTAAAATGTGAGAATCTAACTCGCAAGTTCCCTTTTAGTCGCCTCATACGACAGGCAGGGCTACCGTGGTAGTATTCTAACGCCCCTCACCACAGGGCCATAAAACTTCCTCTGAAACAGTAGTATTGTGCAGGACGGGACGGGTACTGACAGCAATATGTATCGCGAGACCTAAAGTAGTGTGTTTGGTTCCCTTTTTTCCAGTAATGACTGCATGTGGTATTATAGTGGGTGGGACTGATAATGCCCTTCACCACTTGGCTGCAAGGCTCCCTCTTAAACAGCAATATAGTTAAGAAACATGATCACCACAGTATCGCTGGAGGAAACTCCATGTGCTGGGCACAGGCAACATGGAGCAGGAGGAGGTGTCCTCAATGCGTCAGTTATACTCCTCTTAATATACCCTTAATTGATCTGACCTGGGGTTTACGAAAGAAAGTAGGACAGTATGTGCTGTCGGCAGTTGAAGGCACGACTCCACATAAGTGTGAGGGCGACAACCTCGAACAATGTTAACCCAGGTTGTGGAAGGTGACATTGTCGGCCAAAGATTGGATAACTCCTGCCAATGAGATCGTTGCAATCGGCGAGTATTGTAAGGTGGGAAAAATTAAGAAAAATGTCGAAAGGGCGTAAGTGCAATTTTCGCCATAACTTCTGCACTTTTCGACGTAGAATGTCGAAACTCAGAATGTAGGGGTACTTTAAGGTGGGGAATATGTCGAAATATGTCAAAAGGGCGTAAGTGGAATTTTCGCCATAACTTCAGTACTTTTCGATGTAGAACATCGAAACTCGAAATGTGTGGGTTCTTTAAGGTGGGGAATAAGTCGAAAGGGCGTAGGTGCAATTTTCGCCGTAACTTCTGCACTTTTCGACGTAGAATGTCGAAACTCGTAATGTAGGGGTACTTTAAGGTGGGGGATATGTAGAAATGTGTCGAAAAGGCGTAAATGCCATTTTCGCTATAACTTCTGCACTTTTCTGTGTAGAATCCCGAAACTCTGAATTTAGGGATACTTTAAGGTGGGGAATATATAGAAAGTGCGTAAATGCCATTTTCGCCATAACTTCCAAATGTGAGCGAGGTATGTTCTTTTGAAAAAATAATATTTAGGTCCTGGATTCGATCCCTTTTGATGGAATTATTCAAAATTGAAAAACGTTATCCTAAGTATCGCTGAGGACTACGTCCTCATCAAAATGACAGTTCGTAGGTCAAAAACTGCAAAAGTTATGCATCGAAATGCGTTATTTCGTATTTCCCCCCCTTCCCGCTTCACACCTCTATTATTTTCGGAAATAACATTTTTCCGGGCGTAAATACGTCATTTCGTATTCCTCCCTTTCCCGCTTTACCCCTCGACTTCGAAAATTATTTATTTCTGGGCATAAATATGAAAATATCAGAAGAAAGTTATGAGAATAGACGCACAATAGAAAGGAGCATCCCTGTGGTTTTATGTTGGCATCCGATCCGGAAGACTCGGAAGAAACTCGACCACGAAAAAAAACTAAGGGTCCCGGTTTCAAACCCCATGTAAAGAATTTGTATTAATTAAAACAATGCAGGCATGTACAAAAGTACTTTCTATGCGCCTGCTGAAGAACACCTCAAGGTTATAAAAGTTTGGCGAAGGGCCCTAAAAGAGAAAATGTAAAAAAACACACAAAATTTTTTTTATGTATGACAATTTTTTTTTCTCAAAATGCTTTAGAGTGGCATAAGCCACCAAGTTTGCGCATCTTTCTTCCGAATGGCGTTCTTGTACCTAAAAAATTGAGGGAGCTATGCCCTTTTGAAAAAAATATTGAGGTCTCGGTTACAAACCCATCCTATTGAATTTTTGAAAATTTGAAAAAAGGGTTTCAAAGGTATCGCCGAGAACTACCTCCACACCAAAATTTTTGGCCCTACCTCAAAAACTTTAAAAGTTATGCAAGAAAATGCGTGATTTCAGGGTCGGCAGTTCCGAAAAACAACCCCCCCTCCTATTTATACTGTCTCCTTCCAGAAAAAGCAATTAAGGGTGGGTTTTTGAGGTCCGTCGCACATACAAAGGATGGATCTGTTGTAGAAAAAATATTTGAGCCCTTTACCTCAAAAAGTTGGGCGCTGCGCACCCTCAGTGTCAGCCAACACACTTTCGCTTTTGAATGCTCTCCTAGTGGGAGTCGTTGTCAAGGCCGATCTGTCCTTGCAACAAAACTCGCTGGGGACGATGTGTCACCGCTGTACAGACGCCGGTGTAATCAACCACAAGTCCCCAGAAATGGCACCAAAGGGTGTTCTTTATAGTGAGGAGCCTGGGATGTTTTCCAAGGTAGGGGAATAAAGCTGAACTCTCAGGATGTACGATTTGTCCCGGGTTTGCCCCGGTGTACACTTCGTTGTGCTCCTGGAGCAGTAATTTGCAGTGAATAGCTGCGAAGAGAAGCTGTTCCTATGTACTGCTGAGATTGATCTGTGGGAGGTAGGCCCCCTCCCAACTGCACTAACAGCGAGGTGTTTAAAACGGCTGGCTTCTGTTCCCCCCCACCCAGTTTACCCCGAGAAAGAGAAATTTAGTGAATCATTGACATGTGTTAACTGTCAAGGAAACCACACGGATTGGTCAATGTAATGCCCTGATTTGCAAGAGGAGCAGAGTATTTAGGCGTTCAGAACAACTGACGAAGTTTCAATTGGTGAAGCACAGAAGACGTTCAGATTCCAACAAGGGCTTTGACCTACTGTTATTTAAAGTACTGTCGCCAGTGCTCGACGACCGATGAAGGATGTGTGTACCCACACTGTCGATGTGACGACGCAGACAGAGGAGTCTGTTGCTGCACAAGAAACAGAAAAGGTCCCGACCATACGGACCACGACAGTCGGGACACAATGCAGCCTCAATTTGAAACTTCTTACTAAACTTGTTTCTGTAAAACTACTAAAACAGAATGCTTAAGTCGATACATTAGTAAGTGGTCCTTTCGCAAGTGTCTAGTGTGTTCCGATTCGATGGGTGCTCTACAAGCCTTTTTAACTGGGTCCTCAGTTCACCCCCTTTTCACGATGATTAGGGAGAGGCTGACCATGTTATGGTCCAGGTTAGCATCCTGTGGACTCCTGGCCATGTTGGCATTCCTGGTAATGATGTGGCAGACGCGACAGCGAAGGAAGCATGCAGTCTTCCACCCTGTGACCTTCGTGTTCCTTGGTGTGATGTGCTGCATACTGTCCGCACTTTTGTTTGGGATTCATGGCAGAGGGACTGGCATGTCATCCTTCTAAGAAACAAACTTCGCGCCCTTACTAACTCGGCTGTCCCCAAGCATCCCTCTTCAGTAACAAGACAGGAAGATGTCCTCCTGACACTTCTTCGGATCGGTCACACTCGCGCTACACACAGGCTCTTGCTTTGTTTGGACACCCCACCTGATTGTCCTGTCTGTGACACTCTATTGACTCTGGAGCACATCCTGTTGGAGTGCCACAGATATGACCAGGCCCGTCGTACTTTTAATCTTGCAGACGACCTTCGGGTAATCTTGTGTGTGGAGGTCTCGTCTGTGAGCGGCTTGCTCTCCTTTTTACGTGCTATGTGTTTTTTTATTCTGTTGTGAACTGTCCCTTTTTATGTTGTGTTAATTACTTTGTACTGACTTTTCGAAGTCTTTTGATTTGTTAATGTGTTTTGACAAATTTTTTCTGTCTTAACTCCTGTGGAGTTAGTGTCTGTTGTTTCTTTGTATTTGTGTCTTTGATGTTGATTGTGTATTGCCTCCTATGGAGGCTTTGTGTTCCTTATTTTTTGTTACTGTTGTGATTTTTTTCATCGTATCTGTGGGCGCTAATAATAATTGTGTCGTGCGGCGAGAGAGTGTGTGTGCTATTATTTCACCTCCATTTTTTAAATTAAATTAAAATGATGGCAAGGAATTAAAAATAGAGCTATAGAAAATTCCTAATACTATATTAAGTATTTCAGCCTACAAAAAGAATTGATAAGTATTTTGTAATTGTATTCGTAATGCCTATGGGCACTGTATGCAAACAATATTGAAACAACAGTATCCCATTGTGATCCCAACATGATTTTGCTAAGAATGCACGTATGAAATCAAGGAATGCATCTTACAAATGGTGAAATAAAAAAATTAACAATACATTTTACATAAAAATTTATAAACATGGATTTGAAAGTGACCTTGAAACACCTTCTAGAAAACAGTAAGAATGAACCTATAAACACAAGAAGTTTCATTCTCATCCCACGTTCTAATAGCACCATCAGATTCTGAGCTATGGTAAAATAATTTTTCTGATTTGTGGGGTGACATTGAAATTTACATTTGCAAAATATCTGTTATTTCTATTTGTTTAAGTCAATCACTAAGTGCCAAACAACTTATCAATAAAATACAGTTTGCATGCACATAACATGGCACTTTTCTGCAGCATACAATTACTATTAAATAGTTTAACAAAATAAAAACCTCATAGAAAAGAAAAAAAACTACAGTTAACATAATAACAATGAGACTATTGAATCGATGTCCTACTTAACCTATCATTAGATGAGACATATTTTTATATTGGAACTGTACTATATTCAATCATAATAAATTTTACTTCTGACACTCGAAATATTGCCGACCTAAACATAAACACATACATATCACTTTAGACAAGGAAACAAATGCAACATATTTAAAATCTGAAATTACTAGCTATCACATTAAGAAGGCGAAAAATTAAACTACAGTAAACATTGTGAATAAGTATTGAATCATTGTCTTAGGCCTACTTAACTTAACTATTCCTAAATAATAATTTTTTATGAAACGTATACCAATAACAATCTAATTTTTTACTACTGACGCTGTTTCATTTGCTTGTTAGAACATATTGTGCCCGTTTCACGACACAATTTATTACTAAATAAGCAAAGGCATGTATCGTATCACACAAGCGGGTCGCCAACGGCAACGGGCCTGCTAAAGCCAAGTATCCTCCTTGTTACCCCCACACCCACAGTCGCAACACACGCCACTATTGGCCGATCAAACAGGGCACTCAAGGTACTACACTACTTCCAGGAATACTCTCATATAGACGAAAGACAGTGATTTAATGACCATTAAACGGTACACGGCAAAAGAGTGACACACGAACGTATGACAAGCTAGTGGAGTTTACAGATGCAATTAACAAACAAATATTCAGAATTATCATTTAAGAAACTAAATGACGTCGAGGAGTTCCGTTCCCCTCGCGGCCGACATGGCACCAAACGAGCAAAGCAAACGGAGACTAAACGCTGAGAGGAGCAGACAATAATTAAACTAAGACAAGGAGTTGAAGATAAAGCTTACCAGCGTACTAAAAAGACGTGGCTCTGGTGCCGTGACGGC
>PNEQ01068585.1:0-12885 GCA_003012365.1 Medauroidea extradentata | reverse complement strand
TGAGGTAACTTCTCTTAGCCTCATGACAGATCGGAAAGGAAGAAAAGCCACTGTTATTCATGTGTTGGCTTGCGGCGATCTTGTGTGGGTTAGGGTCGCTGTCGACGAGGACGTATAGTGAGTGTTGCAGTGTGTACTGCACCCTTTCCCGTCTGGAACATTCGACTGCCCCAAGTCTAAATTGGGAACACTTAGGGATATTTAGCATTATCGTGTCTACCTTGGTTCGACGCTACTGAAGTAGGGAACTTTGCACCCTGTGCGGGACTGCCGACAAGAATTTTGAGACATAAATACATAAATAGAATGTCAGATAGAGTTCTCCAAAAGGGAGGTATTGAAGGAAGGAAAGAACGTACGAGGATGTTTGCTTAATTGCGGGGGGTCGGGGGAGAGAAAAGGTGTATTTTACGAGCCCTTAGATATGTGAAATGGCGGTGTATAATGTAAGTGCACTTGTATTGTTTTGGTAATAAGGATAAACGAGATTTAAGTTTTACTAAATTGTTAAAGTGAAAATTGTGCCTTTGTAATTTATACATTTTTAGCATAATAATAATTTTGGCATTTACTGACATGGTATGTAACGTTTGTAGTATTTAAATGATATGGAGGTCCGATTGTGAAATTTAGAGTTTGTGTGTGGCATCGCAATGTGGTTTGTAAAAACGAGTTTAGAGGAAGATTATATTAAGAGGAAATATATCTGCTTCTCTGAACGTTGCATTTTCTCATTGGTAATTAGCTTGCCTGTTTCCATTGCCTTGAGCGTATATGTTGACAGAAGATGCTTGCCCTGTGGAGGTTGTGCACCTTAAGTGCGGTGTTTTGGAAAGTTTCACCAGATTATTTAAACGACTTCCTAGTACCTTCAGCAAGCTGTTATGGCTCACTGTGACAGGAAAATCTTAGGGCAATACATTGTGCCGAGGCAAGAGGCCACACATTAAGTCTAACAAGTAAATTAAATTAAAATGAAGTAGAAGAATATGTGTCAAGATATCAAAAGGAGAACTAGGATGTAGCCCTAGTTACACCACCAACAGTCCTGAAGCTGAAAGAGTCTTCGCTGGAAATGTCAAATCTAATGAGGAACATTATTTTATTTATAATTTATGTTTGTTGTAGATTTATAGTAAATATAAGGGCCGCTGTTTCTTTTCATATGTCCCCCTTGTGGTGGTACGGGCCTCCCACTGGTTATAGTGTCCAGATGTCGACTTACAAATTCTCACACTTGCTCTGGTCTCAACTGTGAGCTACACTCTTATCTCACGGGTTATATGTGGTACCAAAGGGTGGACGCGTATTGAACAATAGTCAAAGAACATGTGGTTCAACCAACAGCCCATTTTTATTATTTTTCTTCAAAAACAATGCAAACGCGCTTGCATCGTTACAGATACCATTTACGCTTCCACCTCAATATAAAATAATAAAGAATGCTAGCTTGTGCTGAACTAAAACATAACCCCTGACTCTGTAACCGATAGTGGGGCGGCCACGCGGTCAATATCGCGTAAGTTCCCATCAATAGATCAATGTTAATTCATAATAAACTTTACTAGAAAGTCTTTTCACTGCTTTCCATCGTGGCCCCATGGCCCTCGCCTCTCTGCTCACTTATCTCTCACCACGTGCAAAGTTCCCACAACGCGACACACGTCCAGTCTCCATAGACTATCCAGAACAGAGTGACCAGCCCTGGTAGCCGCAATGGCGTCCGAAGATGTCATGGCGGCTTCCCTTCCGGTAAATGTTCTAGAAAATTCTAGTAGAATGTAGTAACTAGTCTGGATACAAATTAAGTAAACTTAGATAAACTAAAATTACATAAAAATCGGTAAAATTCCGTTGAGCACAATGATGTATCTCACTATGTTACCTGATCATTATTACACAATAAAAAATATTAAGTAAAGATTTGGCATAAGATATTGCCGGCAGCACACACCTTGCAGTACCCTCTGTGAACCCCTATTGGTGTCACCCCGTGGCACCATGGCCGGCCTGCCTGAACTCATTTACATCTTTAACTTAAACATCAAGTACTTTCCAACTGCCGTAACTTTTAAAACATCAATATTTCGTAAAATTTCGAAGAATCCAAACTTGCTTGAATTTTTATGCTGTTTCAGAACAGTCCACACAAGACATTTTTATTTTAAATTCACGTGTTACCAAAAAACTGTAGTTCTTTAAATGTGTCGTGCTATCAATGTTTAGTCGGGTCTAATTTTCCTTTCCTTCTGACCATGCTTCGTCACTGCTTACTTTAATATGTCTTTGACACGTCTGTTATCAATTTTTGGTTTCAAACTCTATTCAATATGTGCTTTACACCATTTTGTTTAGAAGTGTGACCTACGTTGCATAATGTAAACAGTTTGCAGAGAACTGATTTGTTAATGCAATATGAGTTATTTATTTAGTCTAATTGAAATGGCGAGCTACACATACATTTTATTTTTGTTGAGGAGTTTGCTATCAATTACTAACCATTTTTTTTGTCTCAATTATTTCCAATATTATATATATAATACATTTACAGAACTACAGATACTAAATACAGTAAATCCCAGATTTATGTCGTACCAATTTACGTCGTTTCGGATTAATGCCGCTAATGTTTGAGTACCCATGTTTCAATTTAAGTAGTCGCCGATTCAGAATAACGTTGTTTAAGATTCTCGTGCTTTTTATTTTTATTAAAACGCTGTACATAAATCGTCATATGTACGCTAGTTTTGCGTTTTATTTGTGATACGTAGCGTAAGCTACACGTACGTCGCCATATATTATCATATGCTGCGACAAATGCTACCCGCCCTCAACGCGGTGATGCAATACTATTCGCCCGGCCCACCCACGTCGCTAGCGCGACAAAGCCTTATCTCCTTCTCGAGACGACGCAGAAGGTTCCCCGTTCCCCTTTCCAAATAGCCCTTGGCCCTGCTTTAGTCGCTGTGGTACTGAAAACATTGCGTTGGACCGAGTTAGGCCGGGATTGCGATGCCTTCGCGTTCATTTTGCTTTAACATTTACGTGAGCATGAACCACCTAGACAAGCACATTTGAACGGGCCCTATCACGATCGCACCACATTATACTTACGTTCACCTTCACATAACCAAAAGCTTGTCTATGTCAAGCTTTTAAGTTAAAGTGATATGTGAAGTTATACCACGCGATCGCCTGGGACAATCACATTTCACAGGAGTTAATATCTTCTAATGTATCGTGTTATCTTTGACTATTAATTTCAAGGCTCTCTCACGATATTTTACATTGCCTGCTTGCAGCTTACGTGAAGGATCGTAATATGGCACCTCAATTGATTACGTATTACGTACACATTAACATGATGAAGTTGTAAGATACACGTGACCGTGAAGTCCTCGTAATCCCGGCCTTATAAACGCGTCACTGTTTCAGTTTACATTACTGAATTTTAAACGTGCTTCAGTACAGAATCAACTCACTGCAATTAATGCTAATTACTTTACGAAATGGCTTCGAAACTGTCGAGTTTATCTTCGAAGTTCGTTATTTCAAAAAATAACAACAGAACACCTGTCTAGTTAGGCATGATAAGTTTGGCGACTTTTTGATTCAGGCGAGAGGGCAGTTGACATTAGTAAAGCGTGAGCACTACCGCCTACTACAGTTCGTACAATTCAAGCGAACGTGGACAAAATTGGATGGCATTAAGCAGAAAGGAACAAACCAATAAAATAATTAATTAAATAGAAGATAATTATAGCACGTAGAAGAAGAAGGTCCAAAGTACGTCTTAGAAAGAGAAGAAGTACTAAATCAAAACATTTGACGAAAAATAAAAGCCCGGAAAAAATGGTTAATACAAGGCTTAGATACACACACAAAACTTTGACCTTGAATATCTCAGTTCCAGTTAACTGTGGGTTTGTTCCTTTCTGCTTAATGTCGTTTGGTTAAGAGTAGCTTGCTTAACATGCCACCTGTCAGTGCTACAAAGATTAGTTATTCGCATCATAATGCAATAGGGCAGATGCTTGCCGTGTGGATGGAAACACAGAAACAGCACAACTGTCCTGTAAATTTAGCGTTGATTCAAAACAAAGCCTTATTTTTTAACAGTGCCGTAGTAAAAAATATGTTGAAGGAACTTCGAACTTAAAGGATTAAGTGTTTACTGCCAGCCGCGGATGGTTTCGGCGATTTAAGGCCAGGTATAGTTTCCATGACATAAATATGACAGGCGAGGCAGCAAATTCCGACACCAGTGCAGCAAAGGAATTTATTCCCAAACTTGAGAAGACTATTGAAGAAGGTGGGTACATGCCCAAGCAAATTTCCAATGCAGATGAAACCACACTTTTCTGGGAAAAAATGCTGGCGAGAACCTATATCGCCACAGAAGAAAGAACTGCACCTGGTTTAAAAGCTGCAAAGGATAGTGTGACGGTCTTACTGGCGGCAAAAGCAGCTAGAGTTTGCAATGAAAAAAAAAAGTGATAATATCGCACGCCAGCACATTTGTGTGTGCGCGTGTGCTTTCCGGCCGATTGTAAGCCATGGGCGGCAGGCTCGACTCATTTTGCGTCGTTTCTATTTACGTTGCGGTTTTCAGAAACGTAACCTCAACGTAAACTGAGGACTTACTGTAAGTGTGTTTTCCTGGCACATTATCATTGTCTTATTAGTGAAGATCAGCCCCTTGTCTCTTGCAAGCTATTGGCTGGATTGCTTGCCTGCTACTACTGGTCTAATGGTTTTACAGACTGGGTATAGTCATTGCTGCCTCCCTTGCACAACATGTCCATGCTCCACTACAGCATCACGTAGAACAGAATACAGCAGCAGTACCAGAGGCGCTGGACGTCTGGGAGGTGTCGTCCCAGGAGTGGTCCCGTAGTGCGGCCGCTCTATTGTCTAGGGAGCCCGGCAGGGGTAACCTCTGCTGCTCTCTGGTCATAGACACGCGCAGCTCCATCATCTGACCCTCTTGCTGACCCTCCGTCTCTGTCTTGCCATGCGGCACCTGCAAACACGCAGCACGCTCTCGCCTCATCACCGTGACAAGCCAAGCTACTGAATGTCACAACAGGTGCTGCTAACTTTACTGGCAAACTAGCAAGCATACAAGTGAAACAGAACTATGCACTCATCTTGCCCCTTTCTCATATCATAGTTGGCAACTGTGGTGTAGCGTAATGCAAAAGTTGGCACACTGATTGTAAACAGAACCATGGCTGAATAAGGAAGGAACCAGCAATGTTGTGTGGCACTTGTAAATGAGTAAAAAGTTCTGTAAACTTGTTGATGTAATTAATAAAGAAGACATATACATGAATAATCTGTGAAACTGCTGCATAGCAATCTGAAACAAATGTTCTAACATCTATTGCAAGTGTTTACGTTTTGTTTTCTTACAAAGCTTACAGCTCACATATTAAATGGTAAACCAATGGTAAAAATTATTTCTTGAAGCATGCTTTTAAATATACATATTTTAAAGAAACAGTATTCAACACAATATAGGAAAACTGATGGAAGACAAAAGTTTTCAAAAAATTGGTGAAAGGTCAGCTCACACCGAGGTAAGCCCCATCACGATGCTGGAGGTTAGTGATAATCTCCTAGCATCACCTCAGTTCTCGTTGACAGTCTCCAATGCAGTGGAAGGTGGAATTCATCTTTAAAAATGTGCCAAGCTAACTAATAAATGTTCAAGTTCTGGGCAAGTACAAATGCAATTGTTTGCAAGAAGAAAGACGGCAGTGACTTACTGAATAATATTTATTTAGATTTACTATACAACGCTGACAAATGGTTCTTTTAGTACAAGTATGGTTTTGAAACAAAATGATAAAACTAATTTTTCACTTTACCATACTGAGGAAAATACACAAAAAAAAATGTGGCAAGTGAAGTGAAGTTCTTATGGACTAACATTGCACTCAAAATGGCCAATAGAAAAAACTTTGACAGGAGAATGTTTTCAGTTCAAAAGTTTAGTTGAAACACTGAATGAAAAAAGTCTAGGTCTAAGGGCCACTTGCACAGGCTAAATTTGTTATGCCCGTTTACATAATGTAATTATTTGGGACAGCGGCCCCCACACACATCTGTCTTAGACTATGGTGTGATGCTTTGTCAAAGATGGCAGACAGCTAGCATGAACCTGACAATCTGCTCGCAACAACCTCTTTGGCGCACACACACACACACACACACACACACAAAAGAAATTTCAACTCGCCTGATCTAGAACAGACAGACACATAACAATATCATTAATACCATGACTGAATTCTGACAGTTGAATCCTGAAACATTTGTCGTAAAATTCAATACATAAGGGAACCAATCAGGCATTGATAAAGTAAGTGCGAGAAGTCCTATGTATTTCTTGCTGGCATCATTTCATTCTCCAAGCTTATGGCTAACATCCAACGGGGTACTAACAGTGTCACAGTCCATCATTATCATACCAAATTTTTCACCTCAGTGGTTCACATAAATCTCCTATACCAGGGTGTCTAGTGACCGGGAAATCCGGGAAAACCGGGAATTGTACGGAAATTTGTACCACCGGGAAAAATCCGGGAATTGTACAGGAATTTTTTATTTTTCCGGAAATTTAATGAAAACAGAAGGTTCCAAACGTGTTAAGCCGGATTCTGTTCTTGGGTAGAATCGGCTATCAACAAATACAGTTAATACCCATACGCTGTGCTAATGTTTTCCCCAAAACGAGAGTTAGTGCGGCGTTACAATGTTACATGGCTAGCTTTCCGGTGCATGTTGCGCCCGGTGGCAGGCAGTGTGAGAAACTTGGCAACACGGCTCACTAACCTATACGTGTGCGCGCGCACACACACACTTATGCAGCGGGCTGATGCGCCTGACGTCTGGCACTGCTAGTGAATTCATGTTAGCAGAAACTACAGTGAAATTTCATTATAAAGAACTTCAGTACAGTCAACTCCCGATTTAAATAGGGCCGTTATTAATTTTTACGAATTTTCGGCGATCCCCGACTTCTAAAATGTCGACATTTACAGTTTTTTATCATTGAATCAGCGTTCACTCGTCTTTGGCGCAAAAATTACGTGTTTTTATAAAAGAGTACACATTTATTTTGAAAAGCAAACGCGTTATTTTTAAAAGTATGCCATTGAAGTGAATCTACGACCTTTGTTTAATTCAATATAAACCATAAACGTTGCTGATAACATAAATTCTTGGGCCCGCAACGTCCATTTTGGGATGTTATTTTCAAGAATGCCGCAATGAAGTTTACAGAAATAGTAATATTTTTCAGTAGAGTGAAGTGTTTTGAATAAATAGATACACTGGAAGTGAATGTATGACCTTTCTTTGGTTCAAAATGAAGCAAAAACGTCGCCGGCAATACATATTCTTGCGCCCGCAACGACCGTTTTTGGAAGTTATTTGCAAGAAAGCCACAATTAAGTTTATTGAAATAGTAATATTTTTCAATAGAATGACATATTTTGAATAAATTATACTTTGGACGTGCATATACGACTTTACTGTAGCTCAACATCAAGCATGAGTTCATGCAAACTATTTGCAATGTGCTATTGCAATGTTGTAGATTGAAATAGTAATTTATTTCAATAGGCACATACATTTCATGGTTGACATCGAAAACTTTTCTTCGACATGTTGGGCCCAAACATACGTTTTGAGAAAACTGTTTGCGTCTTGGGACCTTGGCTTGGCAGCGAGCGACCACACACACGCGTACATTAATTTGTGTGCGCAAGGACCTATCTGGAAACTAGTTAGTTCAAAAACGACATACACGACGTATCTAACCTATGTCACTTGTGCCACTTTTGACCACTACCTAGTCACAAGCTCCTGAAGCTCTCTCAGCAGATTGGACGTGGTAACACTACTCCCTTTGTTTTGCAGTTCTTTCACTTCTCTAGCTCGGCCGGCCGTGTGAAAATAATCTGCTTGCATAATGAATATACTCTGTACACGAGTTTTTTTACACACTTCACCAGTGTGCATGGAGAGAGATTTGATACTCAGTTTAAATTTGTTTAAACAATTACAAACATCAAGACGTTGATCATTGTTAAACTTGGATAACACACTCACAGAACAACTTTAAACCTACACAATGCTGTTTCATATTTTCTTTCCACCGATGTATACAAAAGTATCAATTGCTGTTATTTACGGTCGAGCCGATTGCGTGTGTGTGCATGTGTGTGGGCGCGAGCGCACGTCTGGGCTAGTGACTCACCACACCAGACGCGCTGTTGTCAAGTGTCCTACTGCCCTGTGCCACGCATATCTGAGACATGCACCCGACGTTTGGTAGTGTCAATTATGAACTGTCCTGCTCTCACTTGTTAAAAGAATAATGATTTATAAACATTACTGTGTATATAGCATTAAATGACATGATGGTAATTATATTTAGTTGAATTAAGTTAACAAAACGGAAAACGTAATAAAACTTAAATAAATACGACGTATAATCGTAATATCACAGGCACAAAGACAGCCTACCGTGTCCAAGGGCACGAAAAATCTGTGGCAAAAAAGTTACGATGCGCACATGATGAAGAAGAGGTGAGAGAACGGTCTTATTGGAGTGGTTGGCGGGTGAAAGGAAAGAAGCGGTAGGGTCGCCGACTGGTTGGGGGATGAGAAGGGGCGTTGGGCCGGCTGTCTGGCCATCGCGTCGCGCGAGAGGAAGGCACAGCAACGTATATTTTTAGAACAAACACGCCGTGTGCGGCAGTACAGTTTTCGAGAAACAACTGCAACCATTTGCGGTCATAATAAATGCAACGGCCTTTTTTTTTTTTTATTTGAATTAAAAGTTTTTTAAGAATTTATTTATTTATTTCAATTTTCCACTGTTCCTGGGAAAAGGGTCGTTATTCCCGGGGTCGTATAATCGAGAGTTGACTATTGGTTTTTTGTAAATAGTTACATATGGTGTATTTAAGAAAAAATAATATTTTTTATGTAAAACACATCAGCCGCTCTAGGACAAAATCATCTGCTGAACTTCAACTTTTTAAAATAAGTTTCTCAGAGTAAAATATGAATAGCTCATCACCACTAGATCATATTTGTTTGGTAATTCTGTAGATTCTTTGCAATTTCTGGTTTAAATTGCACTATCTGTGAGGGTGTTGAAACACTTAGTTGAAAACAGAAACAGGGATATTAGGTCATTTGTAATTTGGCATTGTGTTCTTAATCACTATGAAAGAACTTGAAAACAATATATGTGTAGTGAATGTACAAGATGCTAATTTTTAGTAATTATAAGTTTCTGTTTTTTTACTAGTAATTTACATGCACTAACAGGCAATATTTCCAAAGATTGTACGTCTAGTTACATTTAGAAACCAATCTGCAGTAATTTAAATTTTAATAACTCGTATTTACATATTGTATTATATTACTCATATGTAAAATTACTGTCGTAGGTTTGGCATATTTTCCACAACTTTATTGTAGTTTTATCGCTGCATGAATTTGGACTATTCAGGTAAACGTGAGTTTGTCTACTAATTGTACAGAAATGTACGGGAATTGTACAGGAATTTTTTGTGATAAATTCCTTTGACACCCTGTATACTCTCCCGTCAGCTGATGTATGTCATTTGATGAGAGGTTGTTGCGAAATGTATTACTCAAATATTCCTTCCCATTCATTGTCAAACCTCTGAATTTTCACATTCACTCTTGTCTCATTTTCCACAAGAGTCCTGAACTCATTGAATTTACACAACACTTCACTTTTTGACTACATAAAGTAACAGAACGTTTTTCTTGTGGCATTGTCTACGAACGTAAGCAAATAACATGCACCACACAGGTCTGAATGTATGAGATCAAGCTTGTGTGTTGCTCTTGTATCTTCGCATGTACAGAAGGGTTTCCTTAATTGTTTTCCTCTCAAACAGGAAACATATATTTCATGTTCTCCACCTGGGAGTATTACACCAGTTGCCAAACCATTGTGCAGTAGCTTCATGTCTGCTTCTCCCAAGTGTTCTAACCTTCTGTGCCACAATGCTTGTGTTGGTTTTTCTGTCACAAAATATGCCTCTGCAGATACCACATCCAACTTGTAAATTCCACCTTCTTCTGATCCTGTCACCTTTACTTCACCTTCAATTCTACAGTAATTTTTGTTGTAGATTTGGCAGCATTCTGCAGTGTTGCTGATCAATGTCTTGCTTGGTGTCTTCTTGAAGCAACTTGCCTTTTACAAACTCATTTCCTATTTCTGCCCAGGAACTTTCAATTGCCATTACTATTGGGTCATACTCTGTTGACACACTACTCAACATGATGACCCCTGCGAACTCGTTGTCAATTAGCGAACTGGTATCTGCTAACTATTAAGTGAGCGACATAACCTCCGTTACATACCGTATTTGCCGGCATATAAGTAGACTATTTTTACAAATGCAGCTGGAGCGCGTGCCGAGATACTTTGTCTCGCCAGCTTAACTCTCTGGCAGAGAAAACGAGGATCTAGGTCTGCATGCTTACATCCTTTGTCTCGCAAGCACAAAACTCTCGGGCGGCTGGCAGGCAACAGCGCACAGGAATGCAATGACCTTGCAAGCAGCTGTTGCAGCCCAGTGTTACCATGTGGCACGCGGCGTTGCCAAGTCGCGCACAGCTGCCAGCACTGCCGGGCCGCCGCCGTATATTTCCTTGGCTGTTGGGAGCGCGGAGGGCAGTAGTAGCAAATGTTATTTGTTTATGTGTCTACTATGATGTTTATATGACGGTAATAAATTAATTGAAAATATTTAAACTAAATTTTTTATGTTTCTGGCAAAGGGAAAAAATATTTTTCTGTCTGGAATTTCAAAATTAGTAATTTACTTTTTTTTCATGATTTTGTACCTTCAAAACCATGACTCGTCTTACATGCGGGTCGTCCTATATGCCGACAAATACGGTACCACTCCAAGCTTTAGTGACTTTCTAACTGCACTCCAAAGAGTCCCCACAACAAACCTAATCTATGTTACAGTTCTTTGGCTTCAAACACTCTTTTAAGTTTGTCCCATACTTCTTTTGTGTTTTTCGCTGAACTCACACGAATCAAACAATGCGGCTGTACCATAACACAAATTTTTGCTCTCACCACTGGTCTACTTTTCCTTCTTAGGATCAGACATTTCTGATGCACTTGCCTTCATAGAAACACACTCCCATAGTTCCTTGTGTGCAAAATACAGTTCCATTAAGAACCCGAGCTTTCCATGCTTGAAATTGTGGATGGACACATGTTTTCCCTTTAAACACTTCACGACATGGTTGTCGTACTTTCAGTCACGAAAAATATCACTTATTGACATTAATCCTGTTAATTCAGCGTCCTCAACCCATAATCTGTTGCACAAATACTCTGAAAAGTTAGAACACAGCATACATTACGAATAAACATGTTCATATGATCCTCACATCAAGAAGCATGTACCGGAAATACTACGACTACTAACACGAAACATGAAAGTTTGAAGACAGCAGATTACATTGCTGCCAACTCTAACAAAAAAATATTTGACACTTATATCATACAAAACTGAACACAAGATATACACAACTGTGTTTAAAATGTCAAAGAAAATTTCTTAGTAACTTTATAGCTTCATCACAATTCCATTGATTTAAAAACACAATACTGGAAAATTCTTTCAATTCTCAGAACCAAAATCTTGTAACATTTGAACAGTCTTAACAAGGTCTACTAGAGCATTACGTGACACATATTAATGTAACTGTCAGGGATAAGCACAAAATTTTAAGTAATATAACTGCAAAGTTTTACAAAATAACGTACAAATATTTATATTCCTTTCTGAATTCAATGCTTGCAAGATTAACTATTGAAATACCTACTATTCTTTTTTTTTAATTTTTCAAATAATCTTAAGAAGTAATTTTATGCAATTAATGTTAAACTGGCCTTCAAACTGAAAATTAGAACCACTGTTTAAGAAAAGTGTGAAAGCTGGATGTTCTTATCAAAATCTAAAAATGTTCTCTGGGTTTACTTAAATTTAGATCACTAATTCAAACATTTTTAGAGATGATATACATGCTGACACACATCCATTCATACAAGAAAATAACCAAATACGTAAGCCCATCTTTCCTTCAGCAGACACACAGCTTACACTGACGTAAAATGGATTAAAATTAGTGATAGCAATTGTTTTCAATTTTCAGTATACAGTCAAACCTCGCTCATACGTACACTCACGGTTCTCCAAAATATGTCCGTACGACCGAGTTGTATGTACAAACAAGCGAGGCCAAATTACGTCAATTTGTGGCCCCCCTCCCACCCTCCTGCCGCCCTCCCATCCTCCCGCCACCTTGGTTGAAATGAATTGCCGTGTCATGCTGCCGCGGGAAACAAATTGACGTGTCGATAAGGTCACGTTCACGTACCTAGGGCAAAAACTTACTCATTTTTTATATGATATTTTATATTGCTGAATTGTTTCCGAGTGAAATGGTATTCTATTTGTGCAGAAACGTAAACATTAAGTAAAAAAATGCACAATCAACACCGTGTTTAGGCGTTAATATTCAGCTTTCAAGGCAGTGCCGAACGTCCCGTATTTACATTTTTTGATATTTCACAAAATAATTATTATTATTTAACACGTAATACGTTGGTTACTTTGAGTGTAGATAAGATAGCCTATATTAGCTAGTAGGCCGGAAAACATCGTGAAAAACGCAACGTTACTAGTCGGCAATAAACATTTAAAACCGGAAAATCTATACATATTTTGTAACATGAAGAGTTTTTTTATTTCTAAACTTGCATTGATTTAGGCCTAGACATGTAAAACAAGCAAC
>PNEQ01068584.1:8439-22567 GCA_003012365.1 Medauroidea extradentata | reverse complement strand
CACTTTCACCGTAGGCAAGAACCATGTCCGTGTACTCACTGTTAGAATACGCCATCACGAATTTGAACACCTCAACACACACCGTTAGACGCGAAACCAGCACACACCATTGACTCCTGGTCGACGTGGTGTCGTTGCTGTTTTCCTGCAGACGAAGGCCGTGAAAGAGCGGGACTCTCAACCTCTTACCACAACATGGAGTAGGGGAAGGGGGCTTCACAGACTGTCATCAGGGCAGTGTAATGCTCCTGCATGGTGCAACGCTACATCGAACCTTGCTGCGCACACTCCACTCTACAGCGTGTCAGCAGGTGGTGTGCGACGGGGTTGCCTAAGCTGAGTTTTCATTGCGCTCCCCTACGAAGACGGTACATTTCCGCCTACGGGTTTACAGTTAAAAAGTGCTTGTTTTGGCTCGTACTACCTGCCCACAAGCGTTGTATCATGAATTAATATACACCCTGTATAAGATATGACTTCAAGACGTTTCGAAATTCGTGAATTTAGGGGGTGGAAAGACGTGGAATGTTGAGATATCGAAGAGCTGTTTGCTTTAACGTGATGTTTATGTGAAGACTCAAAATACTGTTTCAGGATATTTTCCAAATTTAACATTAAAGAAGTTAAAAAGGAAAAAAATGTGTTTTCAATTCGTGATTTATTCATACCAATCTCGCTGAACTTTTAGATATTGACGCGATATTTGCATTATATTAATGATTACTTAAACTCCTGAAATGCGGTTTATTGATTTTTCAAAATTTGACTACTGAAAGGCTGAAAAGTAATGAAATGATGTGAAGGGTATTTTCAATTAATCGTCTATATATCTCGAACCCAACGGGCTATCGTCGAGGTTTCCACTTAATTGTTGCGCCCATAAAACAACCTTGAAACACAATAAAAACTTTTTAATTTTTTTGTTTATTTTATTTTATTTATTTATTTATTTTTTCGAAATTTGAACCCTAATGAGGTGAAAATGCATGAAATGTGTTTTAAATGAATCCATTGTTGCAATTGAACCTGCCGAGGAGTTACTTTCCACAGTATGATGATGAATACGTAAATATCCGTGAACAGATTTCAGAACTTTTCTAACTTAGAGCTGTCAGGGATGTGAGGGGACAGATATGTTTTAAATGAATCGTCGATTAAACATTGACTTAAGAGTTTTCTTGTTTCTTCGCCGATTATCACAGCCGAAACAAGGTAGGAATCACACTTGATTTGCTGATGTAAAATTATCTGTTTCGTATCACACAAGACATTGTTGTTAACTTTACATGAAGGTTTGTTAATGAGTGCATAACTATTTCAATGGAGGATTCATCTAAACCCTACACCACTGAATATTAAAAAGAAAAGAAAAAAAAATCTAAAACTGTTTTGGAACCGAGTGCGTTAATTTTTTATGTGGTTCCTAACGAACAATAAAGAGAAAATGTGAGAATTTTGCGATAAAGCGTAAATTATGGCCGGAACATGTTATATAAAATATTATTTTAAAGTATGTCAAACATCCCAAAATCCACTGCTACGTGTTCAGTGTAATGTATACATTACATAACATATATTGGGTTAAAATTGTTTATACGTAAATGCATCTCACAATTGATTTTCGCTTTTTGTGTTTTTACACTAAACAAATTAGAATTGATCAGATTTAATCATTAAACCTATTTTCCCTAAACTTATAAACAAGCACTAATGGTAAGTATTTCAGAGACATAATGAATACGCACTGCAAAGTTAAAAATAGTAAAAAAAAAAACATGCAATGGATGTTTTAAATGCTTTATTTTTACAGGTGGTGCTATCTTATGATATTACTGAATTTTATTATACTTAATAACTTGCTAAGGAAGTATTGTTGCAGAGATAAGTTTGGTACAATTCAACCAACTATTTTCGTAGGTGTGGCTTTAAATCCAAAATAATTCAAACGGACACCACAACCAAAAGAAGGAACATAAAACGTTAATGTTATTTTATGTTGTTGGTTGTCATGACAGGAACCAGTTGAGCTGTTTCAGAACCATATCATAACATATTTAAACTATAATCGTACTATATTTTAAAATTATGGTTATGCGACAAAGTAAGCTTAGTCTATATCGTAAAATCAAACAAAAATAGTTTAAAACAACCAAATGGCATACTTTGATACGTGTAACCAAATGTATGTTTTGTCAAAACCATATTATTTGTTTGAAATTTTTTTTTTCGGTGCGTGGTTCATATAATCATGCAGATATTGTTAAACCAAACGAACATGCTTCGTGTGTTTGAATAATGACTAAAATATATGCGATTGTAATTATTTATTTGTTCTGACCATGCAATCATGAAAACTATGTTTTTTGAAAAGTAACTGCTACACAAATAATATTAACATGTAATTACATTGAAAAAAAAATTGCATGCACAAGGATTTAAACCTGCGTCTTGTAGCTCGTCAACCGCGCCCTTTTCCCCTGCACCAAATAACCTCGATAATTATATGCTTGTTTGTATATATAATGCATGTATTTATTATAAAATATATCATTTATGAAAACTTAATTTCTTATAACCAACCAAAAAGTATATCAACAGAACGTTATTGTCGAAGCACGGTTGATTTAACCGTAATTTATTTGTTTCATAAAGATTAATATCAGCCTTATATATTTGCTTGTCGAAACAATCCATTTTTCTCAGTGGGCGTGTTTGTGTGTATTTGCGTGTCTATAAAAACGCACGCACGCGGCTCAGCAAATTAAATCAGCAAATAAAAATGTTAATGGGAATAACACATTTTGCATTATACATGCACATTTGAATAAATTTCGAAAAGAAGTGTAGGCCCTATGCAAATTAGAAAAAAATGCAATTGCTACATAGGGTAAACAATAACGTCAATATAAAACGGACACCGTTTAGACATTGTATGTTATGCATCATTTTTAATTCAAAATATGTTGAAAACTATATATATACATATACTATATATGCCCCACGGTCATGATTGTTTACTTGTGCAAATTCTTTCTTTCTTCGCCAACACAATGTTACCGCTTTCGCCTTCTTATTAATTTGTTTGCTATGGGAAGTCGTTTTAAGGCTTTTGTTCATTATCAATATATAAATTTGAATAGTAAACTCGGCGGTATAAGAATGCATAAGTTTATTAATACTATACAACAAAAAAATTTGCAACCCGTAGTAAATAATACTTAGTAGAAAACAATATCATACAAATATATTGGATTGAATAACAAAGCTAGCATCAACACATTTCACAAAGGCGAGTAAAAATTACTGTTTAAAACGTATATTTCAGTCATTGCGTCATAATTACACTCATATTCCGTCAAATAGTGTCACTTCGTGGAGCTAATACACTCAAACTTAGACAATTTTTTTTTTAAATTTGGGCGAGTGAATCTAGTTTGTTTGATGTATCATAAAAATCTACGAACTGTCTACTTCCTGCATAAGTAATTCATTTGTTCTTTTTAACATTCTCGATATTTTCGGACAAAAAGTACCATTTTTGGAGCAAATTCGTGAACCGCCCCTTTACACATCTGGCTCTGGTGCTTGTAGAAACACAGGGACAGAAGGAAGGAAATGTAACAGGACCTGCAATAAAGAGTCATAGCTGCAGTAAAACAATGCAGGTGTTTTCTGCTAACATTCTTACATATGTGCTCAGACGTGCTGTACATACACAGCATTAGTGACGTAAAACTGCCACAAGGTAAGTTATGCGTCGTATTTAATCACTGCGTTCAAAACCCATATTTAAACTGTGTTTTAACTATATTACTACCTTTTATTAGTAAAAACAGAGTCGTTCTTGGGAATTTTTTATTTTTTCTTTTCAATTTTTTTCCGAAGGTGTATCAATAATAGGTCTAGTGGCTCAGAGCTGACTTGACTACAGACCTCAGTAATCGTAATATTTCCAGGCAAGAATACTCACTAAGAAGGGGGAGAGGAACATGTTCAAATATCCTATAGCTCTTTAAATTAAATTACAAAACATTGCTTCTTAACTTTTGTAATTAACACTCCATAAGTATCATTCTCTATTACCCACGTGTACATAATCTACTTGTATGGGTATGTGTGTATTTATACAATGAAATGTGACTACGAGAAATATTGTTCATTCATGCATACAAGTTACTTTGTATCCCAGAAGTCTCACAATCATTCCTTACTCACTACCACGTGTCCTTGAACGATCACATAAGGCCCGCGTTTGTACATTTTGGACGATTTTGACGATATCGTAAGATCCCTATGTAACATTGTTATAACTACGTACTCTGTTTTTATCTAGACAAAACGCAGCCTGACGGTAGCTAATTAGATTGCAAACGAAACGTTCTTTTAGTTGATAAATTAGCTTACATACTATAACTACTGTTTTATTGAAAAAGTATACTACATATTAAAACCGGTTTGCAACAAAGTTACATAGCAATGTTATGTTTTCAGCTCTCGTCTGGGAGAGTGAGTGACATTGGTCAGTGCTCAACATCGAGGTCTTCAGCGCTGGCGAGGGGTGACATGAGGTGAGTATGGAGCAGCGCCGGAATGAAAGGGCGGGGGAAACGGGAGATCCCCGAGAAAACCTGCCGACCAGCGGCATCGTCCGGCACGATTACCACAAGTGAAAATCCGGGGACCGACCCCGCCGGGAATCGAACCCGGATGGTTCGACCATTCGGCCCCGCGGCGCCGTCTCGTCTGGGTTTAGAAAGAAATCTCTGAGAAGCCGAGAAACTAGGGCCGATGCCTTAAGGTCACGGTTCACCTCAGTTTTGAACGTCTTTTTTTTTATTTATATATTTCTACCAGATATTATGTTCTTATTTTAGACATAAATTGTAATTAAATCTTCCTATTACGAAATTTGTGTACCTCTCATAGTTTTTGCGTAATGAGTCGTAAATGTCAAAATGTGCACTTTACGGTTTTATGTACGCCACTAAATCCAACTGAGAGACCAAACCAAAAAAAATTCACAATGTATAACAATATTGTAGGCTATGATTTGGTATATATAAAAACAAAAAATAAAACATTTTTGTATTTAATAAAAAAATTCTAAATTTTTTAACGTAAATTTTAAATTTTCAAAATTTTTTTAAAAATACAAAAATACGGAGCATTGTGGCAATGGCGACAGGTAGGCAACCTGTATTTTGAAAGTTGTTCGATTTTGTTTGTTTCGGGAACGTTTTAGTTGGGATAATGTGTGTCATTTTCAAACACCATTTACAAAAATTGCGAACATTGCTATTTGGCTAGTTAACACAGAAATTGCAAAATAACTGTCGATAGATGTGTGAATGTATAGCTACGTTTGCACACAATTGTTAAGGTGTGGTTGTGCCAACAAAATCAGTCGTTTTTATGTTTCCAAATAAATCGTAATATTTGCGCACACAAAATAATTTATTACAGGCGTTTAATACTTAATCAACTTACATACACATTTTTTCCCGGCAAATCAAAAGTCACGTTAAGTGGCGTACTTCAAGTTTGAAAAACAAAATTTCGACTTTGTTTTGATAAATTTCTGCGCACTATGAAATATGTACGTTTATTTATTGGTTTGTCATAATTATTCATTTCTTTAATGTGTGAAAGTTGATCATTTTATGGTACGTATGTAAAATTACAAAATGTTTCTCCCAGCAACCTTGATGGTGAACTGTCTTATGCCGCACATACAACAGAGGTGCCGCAGCCCAGAGAGATTGTCGCCACATATGCACGACCACACCGGGGCGAGGACTGACTAGTTGTGTTGATATGGCCGGGCTGTGGCTGTGAAAGGCCATGTTACTTCCACGCGGCGTCGACAATCTCGTGAGATGACGCGGTATTGCGCGACCTCGCTCGTAATTGCCGTCGGCTTTCAGCGAGACCTTCCCCTCTCTTCCACGACCTACCTCAAAGGCGTCCAGCAAACTAATTACGTCGACGTCAAATGCGGGGCGTCACATTCTCTCACAAGTCTGCAATGTATTCATTCCACAGACGATACAGCAGACACACGTGGCTTGTACCAGGTAAACTACGTGTTTACATGCTGTTCCACCCTTGCCAGCATCTGTGTTCGTCATGTTCGCCTCGCCTCATCTCATTGCACAGAAAAAAACATGTGCAGTCTTCTACCTCATAGTTACACATATTATCGTCGTCTCCTTGTCTCATTCATAAGACACAGAGACAAGTTACTGGCGTAATTAATCAGCCTACTTGTCTGAATGTCGGTGCCAAGTGAACCAATGCGAGTAATGTACATCTAGAATTATTTGTTTGTCATGCCATTGGCTCACGTGACAAGACTAGCTCTTCGAAAATTTGAATATCGGAGCGTCTCAAATTACATTTTATTCAAATTGGTCAACTAATTATCGAAATATATGTGTAATTCACGACGTAATATCTTCGAAAGTAGGAGACGTACATTATCAAAAACAGCATGAACAAATAATATAGAAAGTCACGTTACCCTACTTAGTACTAACTGTGTATCGAGCTTGATGAAATTCGTGCACTGTACATGTGGTTTCTTTGGACAATTCATGAGATCTAGACATGTAAATAATGTCTACCATTTCGATAATATGACATGGCATTAGTAGAATGCAAACTAAGCCAAGACACTTTTATTAATCCTTGATGTATACCGTGTTTTAAAACAATTCTAGAAAATTATATTTCTCTCGCGTGGTTGAAAAATGTTGAAACAGCAAACGTTTTAAAAATATAAATACAACATGAACCAATTACATAAAAACAAAGTTACCTTACCTTGTTGTAGGCTTAGTGTACCAAGTTTGATGAGATATTTATGATTCTTAAAATATCTTATGTGTTCAAAAATGTTGAAATGACCGCAATCGTGAGACTACGTAGACGGCTTGAACAAAATACATCAACGTCAAATCATCTTTCTATGTTATATATGTGTACCAATTTTGATAAATTTGGATGATATTTCCTCAGCTGTACCTTATTAACAGAAAATATTTAAAAATGGTTTGCTATTTTTAAAATAAGAACAACGCATAGACGAAGTATCTAACAGTAAACTCAACATATTAAGTGCAATGTGTACACCCAGGTTCACGGAGTTCTGTACAAAATAGAGCCTAAGGAGATCCAGTGTGATGAAGTAATAATTTTTAATTGTATGTATGTTTTATGCAGGGCAATGACAAATACAAAAACTGAAGAAAGTGTATTTTGTTTAGTCCAGAAAGATTCATTCTTGGCATATTAGCAGCGTATCTTTGAATTTATGTTCCGATTTTCGAATACTTAGTGTTTCTGTGCATCAGACCCACTGTGCAACACTTAAACAAAATATTATGTTTCAAACGTATTATAAGTTTAAAAGGTAATGTTTGTGATTGTGTAATGTTCTCAGCAGCATAGCAACTGCCTTGCTTCCAGTGGTTGCCTGGTTTCTTGTGCGTAGCATCTGACACTCGGCATGTGACGTCACAGTCACCAAAGAGCTCCAGCAGTATGTAACATTCTGACGAGTTACCCTAGAGTACACGATCGCGTGTCGCTAGCTGCAACAACAAAGACATGCGCGGCTGGCCAATCAGAGCCTGCGTACAGACACACCAGTTATACAGCGTCTACACAGGCTGCATGCAGAGGAAGGTTCGCTTTACGTAAGACCAAATATACTGGACGCTACCAAATTATTAGTTTATGTGAAGCGAAATAAATATTTTTGCTGATGTTAAATTACTTCGTTGTTAGTAATTTGTTGTCCAGTAGTGTAATGTTTTGTCAGTACAACTAAATATTTGTTTGGCTGTGCACAGAGTTTACTGCGGAACATAACAAAGTGCGTGGTAGCACCGTGAGACGAACCCGGGTCATGTCGCATTGAAGATCGCGTATTATTAGGATCCGCGGACAGCTGAATAAATGTTGGCAGTCTATACGTACACACACACACACACATATATATATATATATATATATATATATATATATATATATATATATATATATATATATATATATGCATACATATGTATGTATATGTATATATAACACAGAAGAGAGAGTGAAAGAGAGGAAATATCAACCTCCTGAAACACAATACATTTACGTTAACGTATATGAACAAAACTTACGTTTAAATTTTTTTGTTGGAAATGTTTTATCGAGATTTTTGTACGTAAAAGATGGATCATAACATACTCTCACAACTATAGCAATAATGCTAATCTTCACAGTTATCCCACAACTGTAGTTATAACGCTAATCTTCACAGTCTTCTCACAACTATAGTTATAATGTCAATCTTCACAGTTCTTTCACAACTATAGCTATAATGACAATATTCACAGTTCTTTCACAACTATAGCTATAATGACAATATTCACAGTACTCTCACAACTATAGCTATAATGTCAATCTTCACAGTTCTCTCACAACTATAGCTATAATGCTAATCTTCACAGTACTCTCACAACTATAGCTATAATGCTAATCTTCACAGTACTCTCACAACTATAGCTATAATGCTAATCTTCACAGTCTTCTCACAACCATAGCTATAATGTCAATCTTCACAGTTCTTTCACAACTATAGCTATAATGACAATATTCACAGTACTCTGACAACTATGGTTATAACGCCAATCTTCACAGTACTCTCACAACTATAGCTATAATGCTAATCTTCACAGTACTCTCACAACTATAGCTATAATGCTAATCTTCACAGTACTCTCACAACTATAGCGATAATGCTAATCTTCACAGTACCCTCACAAACATAGCTGTAATGTTAATCTTCACAATGGTTTCCAAATAATGTGTATCGGGCGCATCAGAAACTATTATCTGAGTGCGTAATCAGACTATTACTACTGTCACTCGAGTGACAGAGAACGCCTGTACAGATACTCAGAGAACCTCTGCATCGTCTACTCAATGCAAGCGTGGAGGAGTCCTGTGAAGTCTGATGCCGTGTCTGGAACCACTATTCACGTATCTAAGTCAACCACGTGACCATGTTAGGGCAGCAAATATTTGGCCATTTACTGGGGTTGAATAACACGTTCAGTTCCCAAATAGGTACTAAATTCTTGTGTCGTGTACATACGTTTCATTTTACTTGTTTCTGCAGAAAACCTAATATATATTCATTAAAAATAGTAAATACATCTACTGTTGAACTTAACGTATGTTAAACATATTTTATTTGAATTTTAAATCGTATTTAGTAAACAAAAAACCGTTAAACAAATTCACATTCAGTGAGTGAAAATACAGCAAAATAATTTATTTAGAATAGAAAATGACGGATAATTGAACGTAGAAACTTAAAAAAGAAACAATATAACAACGGAATACCAACAAGTGTATAGGTTCCACACAGCGCTGTGATGTAACGTCCGAGAATATACATCCCCAGTTCTTTAAACCTAAAATAGTGAGGAATTGTTTGAAACAAGGCTCTAAGGTGCAATGTCCTAGCATTGCAGTACTCAACCAGTCTAAGATGTAGACAATTCACTGACTGTGATTTAGAACGTAACAATATGTTACAAACTTTATCTGATGTACTATAGGATGAAGCGTTGCAAACTTTATGAGAATAGCTCAAGGATGTCTCAAACATGTAATTACACTATTACAGCGGATAATAGTGAGGGATAGTCCAAGGTGTAGAACAGTTAATGCCAATAATGAACTAAACTCTTTATATTAATTAAACTACACCTTGGCATCTGTGTAGCCTGTAGCGGGGACGGACCGCTGCCCTGGCTCTCTTCTCCTGGACACCTCGGCTATGTTCATGCCGATGCTACTCTCGTAGCCCAGGTAATATACGAGAAAAAGGGGTCGATTTATGGACCAATGGCAAGAAAAGGTTTTCTTACATCAAAATTTGCAGAAAAGTTCGTAGAATAACATACCCAAAATCCACCGAAATCCACCTTCCAACTTTTAATTCTTTTTTTCGGAATTTGTCCCGGAAAAAGCAGAAAAAATTAATAATTCGAAAACGTTGCAACTCACGAGGTAACTTGCAGAGTGAAAAATTTAAGAGCACAAAATTTACCATAACATATTCAAAATTCACGATAATCCGCTTATAACTTCTTCTTTTTTTTTTTTTTTTTTTTCGGAATTCGTCTCCGGAAAAATATTAAAAAACGAAATAAATCGAAAACGGTGCACTTTACTGCAAAATATTTTAGATAAATAGGTAAAGTGTTTAGCTTTTCCCGTAATACATTCTAATTTCGTACTAATTTGCATAAAATCCGCTTTGTGTTTTCAGAATTAGTTTCGAAAAGGCCATAATTATGGATGTTTTATCGCGGGAAAAGTTGATTATTTGATAAGCTTCAGTGTAATTTATTCATTTCTGACACTTTTATTTCGTTACTAGCGAGTCCCTATTTGACAGGGCCAAGGATGACTCTGGTGCACTACCACTGGACGTCTGTGATTGGTCTGTAAACAACTAGACTGTGCCACATAACCGCCGGCAATAATGCATTATGCAGGACGCTACACTGATTTGCAGAATACGCTGGAAGAAAACATTCAAGCAAGTCGAGGACTGTGGCTGCTGAGGTCCTCTTGTAGTAGATACACTCTGTGCAGGTTGGTAGACATGCTGGGAGGATACCTGTATCTCTGCGACCACAGGCGTCTAGTATAATTAGTACGGAGGGGGTTGTGGTATTTCTGTCAGAGACGAAGCAAGGGTTGTTGTATTGCTAGCATTCTTCTCTCGTCTTGCTCGCCAGCTTTCTTACAACACTTCTCATTACCTCTCCCTTCCTCCTGCCCACTGTGAACTTTACACCCCTGCTTTCTCCGCATAGGCTCCCATTCATATAACATAAACAAATAGGTGCCCCTCAGGCAGCACTGCAAAACTTACAACTTGATACTTGTTCACCTGACGGTCCCAACCTACATTGTACTATGAATGTTACGAATATTGTGAATTACACGAGTTTATAAACGTGCCACTAGGACTACTCAATGTTGCAGTGGTGTACGCCTAAATAAACGTGTGTGTAATATCTTTCTCGTTACAAGGATTGTTTAATCATCGCATTACTTTCCTGTGCTGTACAGAAACTGTTAACTAATATTCTCACTCGCACTGTTATGACTGCATAAGCGCTATTCAGTTTATACTTTCTTTCCTATGTACTTTTTTTTTTTTTACTTTTGACTTATTTGTACGTATTTATCACTCTGATAGCCAAGTATATAAAATATTAGAAATTTTTCATCTGTTGGGAAGAAAGTAAAGAGTATTTGTTACAATTCCGTGCACAAATCGTTGCTACCATTATAATTAGTTATTTTGTGGTCTGCTTGTATAAGAAAATCAGCTATTCTATTATTGTACCAAAACTACTTTGATCTCTAGATTGGCGTGATGTCAGTTATAATAAATAATATATATATATAGTAAACAATTTTAGTGCCTAACCAGCGGAACTGCACGCTTCCTGCAAAGAGAAATAATTAAGAGTACATTGTGCATAACTAATGATGGGGAGAGTTCTTGAAACTATGCAAAATAACCTCGTAATTGTTTTAACTGTGGTAATATTGTGTGGAAGCATTCTAAATTAAGTAATTCCATTACGAATAATCTCTTTCGCTCTTGGGGCTGTAAGATGTAATCCCGCATCGCCTCGAAAACAACGGCCTCGGCAATTTTTTCCAGCGTCGCGATAACCTCGCTTTTTTAAAACAAGCAACTAGGCGATAAAGTGCACACGCAATCTCGCACGTATTTTAAAACTGCGGTCACAATTTGCTTCTACATTTTAATCAACAATTCACCGGGGAAACATTAACTTGATCATCACACATTCATGTAACGTTAAACCAGTGTATATACGAGTGCACATCCTACATCAGCAAGAGCAGCTGTGCAGAGAAGTGTTCACATCGCTCTATGTAGTGTCAGAGTGCAGGTCCGAGGCTTCTCACGTACTTACATTTGTATATAGCAATCCTTCCTTGGCTATGTATTTTAGTAGATCTACAGTACTTGTTTAACGTTTAGCCGTAATTTTTAAAAATTTTGAGCAAATTCGTGTGTAGGACCACTGTGCATTTACTTCATTGTTAACAGAAATACATTTGAAAATTTCTGATCAAAATGTGTAAACTTTGACTTTATCATCTTTTGCAGAGACTGAAATTTTAGAATTCAAAAATACTAAATACAAAGTCAAACTGGTGTTGCAAAGTTAATCTTTGTAAATCTAATAGGCTTGTTATATCTTTACTAGCTATCCCGATAAACGTTGTTTTGTCACATAAATAACTTATTGTAAGTGAGTAAGGATGTGGTATGTAAGTGGAAGAGGTCTAATAATAAATAAATAAATAAATAAATAAATAAATAAGTAATAATAATACAACAGCGACACCTGGTGGTGATAGACTGGTATCAGCTCGTGGGGATAACTACAATTATCACTTGCACAGTTATCGACCGGGTTCTAAAATTATTAAATTAAAAATATTTACTAAACAAAAGCACTTAGGAGTATAAAAAATATATAAAAACCCTATACGCAGACCTACCGAATGTATATACAAAATTTCATTGAAATCGGTTAAGCCGTTTCGGAGGAGTATGGAAACAAACACTGTGACACGAGAATTTCATATATTAGATAACTCGTTAATATGAATGAGACAGCATAAATAGTCGCATTTCTAACGTATTACGTGGGTCGCGGTGGCCGAATGGTTAGATCATTCGCCTCCTACCAAGGCGATCCGGGTTCAATTCCCGGCGAGGTCGGTCTCCGGATTTTCGCACGTAGGTATCGTGCCGTTGGTCGGTGGAAATCTCCTGTTCCTCTGCCCTTCCATTCCGGCGCTGCTCCATACTCACCTCATGACATCCTTCACCAGCACTAAAGACCTCGATATTAAGCGCTGACCAAAGTCTCTCACTCACTCACTAATGTATTACAGCAAAATTCCATAGTAAAGATACGTTTCTATTGATGAATCGCGTCTGTGAATTGGGGATTGCGGAAAATGTTCACACGTAAATATATAGTCTATCATAGCAGGATAACTATAGCGTTTTATTTTAACTTATGTTGCAAACAATAGGAAAATATTATTATTATTCAAAAAATTAGGTATATTTACACGGTACAATTTTTGCAAGATTTTCGTAAGAGAGGAAGTCACATTAGCAAACTGTATTTTGTCAAAATAACGGAAAGGACTTGGGGTTAAATTTTAATTCTGTGCTCAACGGTTAGTGTTACCAAGATCTTGAACCCATTAAGAAAAAGCTCGTTAATGCTTTCTCCTTCATGGAGATATCTGGGGTTGGCATACTCCTATTGACTACAACTTTCTCCTTCATGGAGATATCATGGGTTGTCATACTCCTATTGACTACAACTTTCTCCTTCATGGAGATATCATGGGTTGTCATACTCTTATTGACTACAACTTTCTCCTTAATGGAGATATCAATGGTTGTCATACTCTAATTGACTACAACTTTCTCCTTCATGGAGATATC
This sequence comes from Medauroidea extradentata, assembly GCA_003012365.1. Lineage (NCBI taxonomy): Eukaryota > Metazoa > Arthropoda > Insecta > Phasmatodea > Phasmatidae > Medauroidea > Medauroidea extradentata. Next base: position 8,979 of record PNEQ01068584.1, on the reverse strand, counting down.
AATGGTTGTCATACTCCTATTGACTACAACTTTCTCCTTCATGGAGATATCAGGGGTTGTCATACTCTAATTGACTACAACTTTCTCCTTCATGGAGATATCATGGGTTGTCATACTCTTATTGACTACAACTTTCTCCTTCATGTAGATATCATGGGTTGTCATACTTCTATTCACTACAACTTTCTCCTTCATGGAGATATCATGGGTTGTCATACTCTTATTGACTACAACTTTCTCCTTCATGGAGATATCAGGGGTTGTCATACTTCTATTGACTACAACTTTCTCCTTCATGGAGATATCAATGGTTGTCATACTCTTATTGACTACAACTTTCTCCTTCATGGAGATATCATGGGTTGTCATACTCTTATTGACTACAACTTTCTCCTTCATGGAGATATCAATGGTTGTCATACTTTTATTGACTACAACTATCTCCTTCATGGAGATATCATGGGTTGTCATACTCCTATTGACTACAACTTTCTCCTTCATGGAGATATCATGGGTTGTCATACTCTTATTGACTACAAC
>PNEQ01068583.1:0-12556 GCA_003012365.1 Medauroidea extradentata | reverse complement strand
TATACTATGTTTGTTTTTGCCGAAAACGGTATGGACAAAGGTTATTCTTGTAGAACTTGTTAAAATTTTCAATACTGTATTACATAGACTATGGCAATTTTTCCAACATACTGCACTGCACTTGACGCCTACTAGTATTTTTAATATATTGTCACAGGAAAACGATTTTTTTATTTGCGTACTACGATTGTTTTTGCCAAAAGCCCTTTAACTGCTATTTACATATGTTTTATTATTGTTTACGTGTTATGTGCATAACCATTGTAACGTTTTCTTAAATGTAAAGTTGCTGTTTGTACTAAAGAGTAATGTTTTCAAAGCAGCGTAACTTCATAGTGGCTCAGGAAGCAATAGAGCAAAACTAATAATTACTAAAACTAAAATATCCAAAACTGCCATACTACAATAATATTTACTACTTGGTTGGTCTACTGCAAATACTAATGTATCTTTACGCCCAACCTATCAAAACACATTACTCGTTTTAAATTACGAGTAAATAATAATTAGTGGTTTGATTGCTGTGGAAATGAGTGTACTATATTTTTAACAAATAGACTAAGATCATTTGACATTGCTGATAAGGCATTTTAGTTACAGATTTAAACTGTAGTTTTCAATTACAGGTATAATAAGTTTTGCACATTCGAATTCTTGAAAGTCAGACATTTAAGGACGACCAAAGTCATAGACGTCTTTATTAGAAGGTCGCGGTCGTAGATCTGGCAACCCTGTCAGGAAGGGCCATTTTAACACTTCTGTTAGCTCTCCATAGGCTTTGGCTTTGCCTGATTCGTTATTGTGCCCTACATATCGGTGAATCAGGGGAAGCCACAGCCGTTGGTTAGACAAAATAAGTGTTAAAATGACCCTTCCTGGCAGGGTTGCCAGATCTAAGGCCGCGGTCTTCTACTAAAGACGGTTATGCCAAGGTACGCATATCTTATAGTTTTGGTCTCGAGATCCAAGTCATGAACTGGCATGCTGTCTTCTTGCAGGTAGTTCCACTTCGTTATAGACTTTCAACCATCATTTTATGACATAGAGGCTGTTCAGGATAAACCGAGCACTGCTTACAATTTGCTGTGAACCGTTATGCCGCCATCTTTACTATTTTAAATTCGAAAACTTCAGTGTAGCTAAAAACTAGTGCAACCGTTTCACAACTCTCAAAACTTTATTTATATGACCTCCAAAAAATATATTTTTAATTTTTAATTGCGTTGGGAAGTAATCAGTTTAAAGTGAACCACCTATAGTAATATGTGTTAAAGGTATGGTGAATGTAGTTACTTATTTAACCTACTTTCTTCTAGGATAGATAAGATTATAAGTCCACGCGTATCTTTGTACATATGCTATGTCTCTCTGTACATATGCCTGTCTGTATGTACCACACTGATAACTTTTCATCCCGTCGGCCAAATTTCGTCAAACTATGTTCACGTAAAGGTAGAGTCAGGACGGAGTGTTTAATTTTATGTGCTGATAGATCACAAAAATATTACGTCGAAAATGTGTTTTCAATTTATCACTAAAGTGAAAACTGTGGGAGTAATGCTCCCCTGAAAACAAAAATTCAAATAACTTTTAATTACAATGTCCTAAACTACTTAATAGTGAACAAATATACTTTCTAGGGTTCTCAAAAAGTTTGATAACGTTATTGGCATATCATTTTTCAAATGGAGCACGGCACGTTTCTTCTGCTTTTAACTTCGGAACACTTCACTGTAATTCATGGTCTACTACAGAATATTAAATAAGCGCGAAAGATTAATAAAGAGGTCGTACTGTTGAAAGTTGCTAGAGTTAGCCGTTTTAGACAAATTAATATGTAAACTTAAGTATTTTTTGCTATGCCTGAGACATATGCATGAGTTGCGACTTTCTTGCAAGACGTGTAACCGAACTAGTAGACTTGTTGCCATAAGTTGATGCGTCGTATTTATCATCTAAGATTTGTTGCACTGATAATAGTATGTGCATAGTACTTGAAAGCTGTTATAGGCTGTGGGTAAGGAAACTGCACAGTTAAAATAAAACCCACAATTTTATGGCAATGTCCACAAATATAACAGTTTTTTGGACATACGTAATTGCGGGCGAATGTTGCCGCATTGCGGAAAAACCCACAATGAAAACAAGAAACAACAAAGGCAGAAATGCTATTAAGCTGTAGTCAACAAATATAAAACATACAGATAATCCCTGAAAGGAATGTAGTCATATCCCAGAAGCCGACGCAAGGACAAAAACCAATTTAAAATAAAACTAAATTAATTCCCAAGAGGAATTACTTTCAGGACTTATCTGTATGTTTAATGTTAGTTAACTACGATTTACTAGTTTTCCTTTGTTTGTTGTTTTTTTTGTTTTGTTTTTATTGTGCGTTTTTCCGCAAAACGGCATCATTCGGCGGTAATGTATGTAAAAAAAACTGTTTCATTTATAATGTTCACCAAGTATTACAAAATCTTACATGTGATCTACAAGATGGCGGAAATACGTTTGTTGATCGGCGGCTGCATGCTAACTCACTGAAATGAGCTACCAATGAAGAACATTCCAACCTGACATGATGTCTGTTTCTATAGCATGGTGAAACCAATTACTTTCCTGGTAAGCTTACATGAAAGGCATTGTCACGTGCTTCAACCTTTGTATCCCTACTAGCTGGCCGGCTGCGGCGTTGCCCGCATGAAATTATGTAATGTCAACAGTTACCCTGGATAAAATATGTGATGAAGGCATTTAACAGCTAGCGTACTCAATAACAGTGAACTATAAATTGTCTTAGCTCAGCGTAAAGAGCGCGCGCAATATGCTCGTATGATGTCACAGTAATTCCCATCGCAAAGACTTGCACGAGATACGAACCCGTAACCCCACTCCTTCCACACCACAAACTTTATACAATACCTGAGTGAATACTTAAAGGCAGGCCGTGATAACAAATAACGTCTTACCGACGGCGTGTGCTGGAAACACCAGCAAATTTCACATTCTTGTGTCTCTATTTTCTTTGGTGTTTATAAATTTACAGACTGAATTTCTCGTAGGTTAATGGTATGAGAAAGTGTTTATTAATTTTTTAAATGTTAACTTATGAAAACAATATCAAACAAAATATGTCTGTGTTCTAAAATCACGATAACATTTCAATTTATACATAACATATATCAAGGTCATAGAAGAATATATATAAACCTTGAACTACCCATAAAGCAATGTGCTACTGCAGAAGGAACAGCGCTCCTGTTGGCGTGTGCTGCAACCAAATAAAACGTCTCGTGTTTTTCTTATGAGTTACCTATATTGTCCTTGTACAATATTTGGCGATAATTCTTTCGTGTGTACAGGCTACAGACCAAAGAGGTTTTATTTGTGAGTAAGTTGGCAAAAAAAAACGACTGTTGAATTATTTATCCGTGATCATGCTCTTTTTTTGAGACTGTAACATTTTACTGATTTTCACATACTTAATTTTCGAATTTCATGAAAACCTTAATTCGATTTGTAGATATTTACATAAGCTTCATTCTTATCAAAAAATCATCTCGATATCTCAACGGGTATAAGCCATGCAGATGATTATTTGAAGTCACATTTCATTTTTTTGACAGCTTTCAAGGACGAATTTCGAAATATCCTGAAATTACTTTTTTATATTTACGTAAGACGTATTTTAAAGTAAAAACCATTTCAATATTTCCACTGGTTTAGGAGATAAGTGGGATTAATTGAAAAACACGTTTTATTTTTTTTAAGAGCTTTCAAGGACGAATTTCGAAAAATTGTAAAAGTACTTTTTAGATATTTACTTAAGATTCATTAAAAAAAAAAACACCTCACTATCATAAATGGTTTAAGAGAAATCACGGATTAAAAAAAAAAACACATTTTACGGATTTTCACCCCCTTAATTTTCGAATTTCGCAAAATCGAAAAATTTGTGAATATGCATTTCTTTGGGCAATATTATGAAATTAACAAATTTATGATAGCATTCCTGGTTAATGAGATATCAAGGATTCTTTTAAAACACATTTCGCCCCTTATCATTCCCTTAATTATCGAATTTCGAAAACTTTTCATGGTTCTAAGTCCAGCGGTTTGGGCTGTGCGTTGATGAGTGTGTGAGTGAGTGTGTCAGGACACTTCATTTTATATATTAGGATTTCTCCTCAGATTTCACACTGGTAACCTTTCCTCATATTTAGGTCTTCATTTTCGTTTTGCCTTTTTGAAATGAGGTTGTTCGAATTTATTTAAATAACTTTTGTTTATACGATTTGTTTTCTTTGTGCATATTTATAGCTGCAGAGGGTAATCTATCATGGGAAATGTTAACTGTTCGCTATAGCTTCTACCAGATGAACCAGTGAAACTGACACACCTCTAGGCTAGTCTCTTCTGACAGGTTATATATATATATATATATTTATTTATTTATTTATTTATTTATTTATTTATAAGTGCATGATTTTCTTATTCCGTTATTCGAATATTCACATATAACTGGGCTATATTGAGAATTATGGTACTCCAAGAACTGATCGTTTGTTATTCGTCTAAAATCATTCGAGCCTCTTCAAACTATTTGTTCTCCAATCATATACGACGTAACATCCGAGAGCGCGTTGGTACTAGATATTTTCGCCACTTTTTACTCTTTCTATTTGTGGTCATATTCCATCTATGTTGAACATTAAGAAACATACTTTCGGATGTTGTTCAAGGCAAAGTAACATGATTATAGTTTTTTAAATTTGATTTATTGATATTTTTATTATAATTTTGTATTTGTTTTTTATTAAAATAAGTGTCAACTCATATATTTTTTTTAAGTTAAGTATTACGGTCTGTAAGTAAATTATATTATGGGTGAATATATTTTGCTCAATTTTCTAAAGACAATATGACCTCTATTATTATTCACTTCCAATTTCGTACTTAACAAAATAAAATATGATATTTATAGTATAATTGTTACGCGAATTTTACACGTGTATAAAATTTGTGACACGTAACTCCAATCTGCATATCTAGAAAGTTATTTCCGTGCAACGAAAACTCTTGGACATTTTAAGTTTCAGTTGTGTTCTTCTGCTAGTCTGCTAAAGTGATTCGTCAAAAGTGTCTGGAGCGTCAGAAAGAAACTACCTCGAAGCATCTGGCGGGATGATTGATGCACTCCCTGAAAGTAATGGAGAAGTCAGCTGTTTGAAACGATCAAACTGAAGTCAATGTTCTCAACATAAAGAACATCTGCGACTTCCTCTTCGACCTGTCTGTGAGAATTTAAGATTAGGGCTTTAAGTGAATTTCCGTAAACTACTTTCTCATCATCTCCTAGAAATGTAAGAATTATCTTACGACTTTGTTCAATAGGAAGATGCAACTTCTGTTTAAATTTAAAACCAATTAAACAATAGTACCGTGATATATTTTTATAATTTTCTAAATATTATCTTACGAAGGTTGATTAAAATGCGGGGGAGTTTAGGCCTACTTTATGCGTAATGATACAGTGTCTTTACGAAACGTAACTCATTCCACAGAGTGTTATTAATGTGCCTATATCCTGTCACACGGTTAAGTATTGAATTCTCTAATTTAAATTAAATATAAATGTCAATTAATATTTAATTGCAATTTCACTTAAACTGCTTCGGCAATATAATAAAACAATGTTATTTAGACCTATACACAAAGGTCGGGTTTGTCCAAACCATGTAACAAATTATAGCAAATTTTAATACTTGCAAAAATTTTAACTTTAAAGGGAATTGTTCTAGAGCAACTGTTTGCATTTTCTTTGAATTGTTTATGTAATACATTAACACTATATTTAGAAAAACCATACAATTATTTTTAATACTTAATTTCACAACTGTGAGTTCGGAAACATTTTCGAATAGTCTAATATTATTAATTTAGTATGCATTCGTCGATGTTACAAAGCTAAATAAAACTTTACGAAAACCCTTTGTTATGTTCAAAAATTATTGTTGTAGCTATCGCGAAATTATTTATAATGATAACACATTTTAACTCCTGCTTAAAAATCTACATTGGAAATATTCGGCGCTTGTGTAATCACTTACGTTTAAATTAGACTGATAAATAAAGTGGCTAAAGCAGAACTTTATATCCTGCTAGACAGTTAATATGTCAATAATTATAATTTTTTTAACACCTTATAAATACTGAAATATGATTGACGACGTTACGAGCAGTGTTTCAAAAATGTCTCTTATTAACAATTGCGATACCACCGAGTGCTACAAATACAGGAATTTCTGAGGAGTTGTTTCATCCATATTCCGACAGACTTTGAGGAAATAGAGAAAGTACTTAGAAGAAATAGCACAAATACACCTTTGTAACAGAAAAGTTCAGAGAAATCATTCTTACAGGTATCAGGAAAATTCACATATACGTATACGGTTACGAAAAGTAATTGTGGCTCGTACATTAACAAAGATTCTCACAGTGCAACAATGCTATTAAAGAAAGTTAATATTCTTAAAACAAAATACATTATATAATAGTAAAACAGCGTGTATCTTAGCAGATATATAAATTAATTTTACCAATTTCTGGTGACAATAAATTGTAAGGGGAGTCAATCATAGCCAACAGTGGCAATAACGTTAAAACAGTCACTAAACACTTATTGGGAAAGTTAACTTTTCAACAATGTGTCGTGATCTCAGAAAATAAGAGAAACAAATGCATTCAGAACTGAACTGAAGCTGGAAAATTCTGTTAGATAAAATAAAAGGAAAACCACCTCTGTAAAGCGAGTCTCAAAAGGCAAAGTCTCTCTTTTATTTTAGTTTGTGTTAATTAGCAGCAAACCTTTAATTACGACTACAACGTTGTAATTTTATATAATCACAGCAAACGTGTTTTCTTCACAAAACTTTCAGAAGAGAGTTTTTGCACTCTGTATTCAAAGCTGCCTCGTTAGTTAGATCCAATGTTATCTCAGCTTTGGGGTTCTACAAATATTTAATTCTTTTGTGTGTATATCACTTGCAAACATATATACTTAAGATACTTTCAATTTACTCTCGTAGAATTCATTGAACATTCAGTAATTCGACAACATCGTACTTGGTGTTCATCTGTTAAGGGTATAATTACTAAATATGATGGTAAAATCAACTGTAAAAATAAATAATGATACGAAATGATACTTGTATATTCTATTAACAATATAATGCACTTAAACAACAGCAACAAAAATTCATGTAAGGATCATGTTACTAATATCAAGAGATAAGATAGTAATGGAACGGATCAAGGAACATAATATGCATTCCTTGTAGTGGAACAAAAAAACAGAATTTTATAATACGAAACGTCGCACAGAACAATATAATATTGATTACAGTACTCCGTATACATAATACTTCTGTCTGCCTCAAATGCACACATACGTGGTGTTTCTAGCAGAATTTTGTGTGTCCGATGTCTGAAGAGGTTTAAGCGGTTAAAGTGAACTAAGTAAGCTCACTCAATTTTGTCATTGCCTCTACTCGCAAGGTAACGACCTGGCCAGCATTCATTCTGTTGTCCACTCGCCTCAACGAGAATTGAAGCAACGACTTTTTATTACGTATGTATACGCAGATAAATGCAAACCGCAAGTCGATTTGGTTCCGTCAATATTTTAGTCAGAGAACAGAAAATTTAGTTTAATCTTGTTTGCCAAATATACGTTTATGTTACGTTTATAATTTGGCCACAACCGTTGGTCCGCCATTCTTTACAGTTCTTAAGGAGAACAATAAACCCCCAGTAAATAACTTGCAATTCCCGTGTTACAAAATTTGATAATAGGACACTGAATAAATTTGTGTACATGACAGGTAACACAGTATAAAAAATGTGGAATGCTTTATTCATCTATAGCTGTATATTTTCGCTTTCCATTTATACCCGTGAAGAATTAGAAGCCGCTTCCTAACATGGTGATATGGCCTTGATTCCCGGCGAGGGCGACCGGAATTTTTGCATGTGGGAATCGTGCCCAAAAAATCCCAGTGACACAAGGGTTTTCTCGGAGCAATCTCGTTTTCCTTATACCTTTTATCCCAATCCTGCTCCAAACTAATATCACTTCTCAACACCGCTCTCTTCTCTCGCTCACTCTGTAATTATATTGTTGCACGTTGGCCTGGCTGGGGGTATGTTGCGTCGTATCGGGTGGACAGCCCGATTATTCTACTGTAGAGACGTCATTTGGATTCCCCATGATACCTTGATTACGCCTTCACATACGTGACTTTCAGCAGCTATGAGTGAGGTAATATATATTTAGACCTCTGGTCATCATGTTGCACAGTCCATTGACGTCACTAAATGGGCCATATAAAAGCCTCCGGTCTTCGAAATAAGGAAGTCTTTTGAAGTCTTTTGGATACCTATGTGAGTGTGAATGAGTGTGGAGTGAGACCTGAGTGCGGTGTGGGTCGGCGTCGGCGCCACTGGTGTAACAACGGACGTCGTGAGAAGTGATGGGCCACGGAAAATACAGACACTTGGGGTGTTCTGTTGATAGCGAAGACGACGAGAAGCAGCGCTTCGGGGGGCGGCGTCGTGGCGGCGATGACCGGCGTCGAGGCTGGGTAACACCGGCGGGATGCAGAAGGAAACCAACAACACTTGGGGTGTTGTGTCGGCGTGGTGGAGCTGTGAAGGGGCGGCGCCTCGGGCCTGGCAACACGGCGGTGTTGGTTGGCATCGAGGCTGAGTACCATCAGCTGGTTACAGGCAGGACGAACAACACTTGGGGTGCTGTACCGACGGCAGCAGTGAACTAGGTGTCGGCGTGCTACAAAAAGTTGGTGAGCTGTGGAGATCACTGAAGGTGTCGTATCGACGAGAGCAGTCATTGGCAACATAGGAGAATTCGCTATTGGTCTTGTTAGAAGAAGGTGCTATGCTTGTTGATAGAGACTGGTGACGACATCTTTGTTATGTTAGAGTCTACTGTGAGGCTTCAGGCACATACCTTCGGATCAGTATTGGGTGAAACAAGAGGACGGCTGCTATGGGTTGACAGGCATGGAAGAAGGTTCACGAAGGGAGTAGAACCGAAGACTTCAGGAGTGAAGACAGTGGTGCACTCAGGGTGCTGCGCAGCACATGGTTAGGCATCACATCTTCAGACAGTTAAGGTTAAACATTGACACTATTTGAGAGACTGTTAATTGGATATATGGCTGAACTTTTATTGCGGTTTGAAGCCTTTAAATAATTAATGGTTTACATTTTGTTCTACAGTTGTCAGGGTTAATTAATGTTATTGTGGCGCAGTTGTAATTGTGTGCATAATGGCGCTGTGGAAGTCATAGTTGATTGCTGTTTTCTGTATTTTTGTAAGCTTTCTGAGCTAGTAAATCAAGAACTTAAGCTCCTCTATTTCTAATTATAATAATATTCTAGTCCAAAGAACTCAGAGAATTGCCCACATGTACAGTAATTTGTAACTTCACCCCAGTATTATTACTTCACACCGAAAACACCTGTTGACTGCAACAATCAAGCTAATATATTTTATTATAAATAAGTGGTTTAAGAAAATGGGTTTTTAAACAAAATATACGATACCAATTTTTAAGAAAATACAATATTTAAGTAGTTATTAACATATCTTAACCCTAATGCATCTCAGCTTACTAAACTATAGATATGTATACAAAGTTACACGTGCATGTCATATCTATTTTAGTGACACGCCTTATCGAAAATAATAAATTTAAATTCAGTACGCATACTTGAACCAAACCTTTAACATTAACTTAAATCAAATGAGTTTTTAGGATTGTTAGTGATCAGTTCAAATGTTCACAAAATTATTGCAAAATCACAGCCTTTAAGTAAAAGTACGTTAAGAAAAATCAGTTTTTCAGCATATTTAATTATATAGAATAATTTGGGTTACTTTCATGGGGTAAAATTCTAAGATACAAAAAAAAAATAATTGGGACAAGAAGTTACAGTTTGGTTAGTTACTGGAGCTTCCTAACGTACAAACTTCAACGTTCGCTAAATTTGGGTCAGTCTAGTTATGTTAAAATAAGCATAAAGGTTGCAGTAAAATAATTGTATTCATACTAAAGAAATATACATTGTTTGGTGACGTTCAGCTTCCAGCAAGAAAACTAATAAATAAAGTTGTACATAACAGGAAATCCTAAATTAATATATTTTGTTTTATTTTTCTCTGGTCTCCGTGTTGCGAATATTGAGAAATATAATAGGAGAACACTATCAGAAACTATAGCCGTCTAGCACTATTTAAGTCCAAAAAATGTTAATAACTGCGTAAAATGAACAAACTAGGAAAATGCAAAGTATGTATTGTGCTAATTAAAGGTTTATAAATTTTGAGACTGACTTTCTCTTAGGCTGACGTAACGAGACGATGTTGTACGTATCAAGAAGCAAATAATAAATTAATTAAACTAAACAATATTAAAATAAACAATAGAGCAATTATTTTGTTTTATTATTAACGTAAATGGATCGTAAATAAAACACTTAATATCAGCATTGTTGTAGAAGAGACTTGATGTAAATACAACCATCAGAATAAAAATTGTGCGGACTACTAATTATTTAATGTTTTACAAAATTCACCACCGAATGAGAAATGCACTATTGTGTAATCACGGTTACATTTTATTATACGTATATCTTACCTACATCCAAATATAAAACCGTCCAAAGAGCAAAGTGTTTTTCAAGAAGAAATGTCGCTACTATTGACGACAATATTGTATCAAATAACATGGCCCGTTTTTTCTAATGACTTTGCTTTATCTTTAATATATGAAACTATCTGGTACCCGTAACTTCGTTTGCGGGGTTTCAATTTAATGTGAAAGTATATCTGAAACATAACAGTTCTCTGAATATTGCTAAATGAGGCAAAATGATATTAGGGATCACTATTGTACGTGTCGCAAACATTTCGAAACGGAAAACCTGTTTCACACTTTTTTTCGAACCCTTTCTACCTCTCTACCCCTTTATGACTTCCCCTCCCCTAAAGTGTAATATTTGTTTTGGTGGAAACCATCACAGGTGTACGCCCAACTCATCAAATATTTTTTTCATCAATTAAAAAAAAATTTTACCCGCCTTCCATCAAACGTTAGTATTTTTAACGAAAATTTCATGGACGCACACACAACTCACCGAAAGTTTTTTTTTCTTCAGTAAGTTTTTAGGGTATCCTGTGGTGCCCTCTTCTTTAAAGAAAGAAAACAGAAACATTTACGGGCGCGCACGCACAATTCACCAATGATTACCCTTGTTCACTGAATGTTTTGGGTATCTTCTGTTCATATCAAAACAGACCTTGAAAATGAGAGCGAATTTGGACGCTACAAGTAGTGTACGTAGAATGATGACTCATTTACTTCCAGCACAACCACTGGTTAATGTGTCCTCCAATACGTTACGTCTAAAATTCATGAACATAGATAAAATATTCAGTCGCTGGGTTCATAGAGTTACTACAGCCATATGTAACTATATAAGAATGTCAACTTCCGAATAAAATACTCCTTTATAGCCAAGTCTACGTCCCCTTCCCCCGACACCGGGTATTTGAGAGTTATTTTATCACTGTAAATATTTAAGATTATTATTTTTCGTATTTACGTAAGCATCCTCCTGAAGCAGAAAAATAAATTCTAAATATCTCAACTGATTAGGTAGATATCAAGGGGTAAATTGAAAATAAATGTTACGCCTTTTCACCAGTTAGTAATCGAACTTCGCAAAATCTTACAATTGCATGTTTAACATTCATATAAGTATCTAATTGTGGTCAAATTCACGACGATAGGCTATTTAACTAACGACAGCACTCATATAGATTTATCTAAATTATATTCCATATATTTTCACGTCTTAGCGTTCGAATTTCAAAAAATACTTTATAGACAATTAAGGCAATTAATTGTAAGTGGAACACGTTACGATAACCCGTTAAGTTCGATTCGAGATACAGAGGATGTAAGGAAATTAATAGTTCAAACACCATACGGTGATTTCTCATGAATAAGTAAGCAGACGATGTGTGGGACAATTTTAAGACACGTAAATATTAAGATAAGTATGAGCACTTGAAAAAATAAACTTAAAGTAGTGTTTGGTCAACATTTCAAAAACATTTAGGAGTTCAATTACAATTTTGCAGGTAATGTTAAGGCCATGCCCGGTAGTTTTTTTCACGTTGGTGCAAAAAACTCAAAAAGTTTTCAACCAAATGGGTTGAAAAAAATTGAGAGCGTGTGAAGTCATACTATGCACAATTGTATGTAGGCTTTTTAAAAAAATGAGTCGTTTGCCAGTAAAAAAAATATTTTGTGCCATTTTGGCTCATTTTCATGCTAAAATATGTGATACTTTGGGTGCAAGAATCTAAAAATCCATTGTGTTCATTGCAACGGAAAAATTCAGATAGAAACTTTGATGTATTAGTGACAAAACAATGTAGCGATTTTGTGATAGAGATATTAGTTCA